>JAOTQJ010018265.1:0-17155 GCA_025642045.1 Solanum sejunctum | reverse complement strand
CATGACAACAATTCAATATATAACCATATGCAAATTTGTTCCCAATTCAACCCCAAATTCGAAATTCGTAATTCCACTAACAATCAATCCTATTTTCATGTTTTACCTTCATTTTTACACGTTCCTAACACCTTCACACCCTTTAATTAACATAAACAAGGATAAAAATTAACATACGTTTCAATCTTTCACTACACCCAAATTCTTCATAGCCTCTAAACTACGCATTTTCTTGACCAATCAAAGCCTCCACGCCACTTAGGGGCTTTAATATACCAAGCTTCAAGCGTCAATTATGAGAAAACTTGAAAAAAATGACTTCTTATCTCGGGTTACTATAGCAAACTGAGAACACTTTGCTTGGTTGCTCCCATCTTTTTTTTCTAAGTATAACTCTCTCTCATAGAATCTTCTCACAAGGTTATACATATATATAGACCAAGTCCACACACTTGGACCAATAGGAATTGGACACACACACTTGACCCCACACACTTTTATGCTTAAGGACTAAAGTTAAAAGAAATTTTACGTTTGGTCCCAAACTCTATTAAATCAAACCAACTAAAGACTTTTGGGGTTTAAGTTAAGTTACGGGTTCTAATAGAAACATTGAATATAGAAGGTTTGTATAAATAATTTATGTATATTGTGTTCCAAATGAAAACTGATGGTAGATTCTGAGTCTTCAAATTTCTCGATAGAGTTTTTGTCTTGTTTTGGTGCCGGCATCGCTTTAGTGAAGGGTCTAGCCACTTTTGTGACCTCCCTATAGCAAGGTGGACTTTGCTATAGCGACTGACTGGTCGTAAAATCGAAGCCACTATAGTGACCTATCCATCGATATAGAGAACCCCAAGTGTCATGTTTGGGTGTCGCTTTTATGACACTTATGTCATTTTAGCAACATCAGAGGAAGGTTATCAGAGCCCTATACTCCTGTTTTGAACATTTTCCTCCATTTTTAAACTTTGAGAGCTCGAATAGAATGCTTGTGATAGATTTTTTGAAGGTTTCTTTATCGAAAAAGGTAATTTTCACTTCTATTATTATTACCTATTAATTATCCCTTGATTTTAATATTAAAATCAAAAGATTTAATTGAGAAATATAGGGATTTACATGAACTTTGAGATTTTTATGAAATTGATGATTATGAACTCATTTCAACTTTATTTTTGAATAGATTTTCGCTGGTCATTTCCTAATCATGAGAGAAACTATTTCATCTAAAAATATTCAAATTTTAGCATTGAGTTTTGGTAGTGAATTATTCGACAATATTACCTTTTTCCCTGAATTGCTTGATTTGGTGTTGTTAATTTCGTATTGTGATTGTTTATTCATTTTCAAGTAGATTGTGGTGATTTGAATTTAATTTGGAAGGGAAAGAGATTTTCATTGTAATGATTGATTGGCTAAATTGAGGCAAGTGGCCCTAACACTTATTGAGTTTATTGAACGTAATATTTCCTTTCAATGTGGCACTTGGAGATTAGTGAACTATTCTAGTAGATATGATTTGGGTACTAAAAGGGTGGGAATGATGACATGTATGACTTGAATTATGAGATAATTTCTATTATTGCTACTTTAGACTTGTGAGTTGATATTATGCAATGGGCTTGTGATGCCATTGATGACAATGTGAAAGTATTCACGATGTTCTAATTGTTGAACTTTGAATCATGTTACATGGTTTTATCTATTGAATTAATTTATGTCAAAATACTGAGTTAAACACTTATGTTGACATATTGTTAGAAATTGTGAAACTAAATGCTTATGAAATAAGGACTCAAATGATGAATTATCCTAAGCTATGACGACCGAAGGTATTTGAAAGACTTGAACTGTGTCATAATGTGAATATTACGTAATTTATTGATGATGACTCATGTGTTGAAAGAACAATGAAAATGATTGATGATTTTGAATAAATGATGTAATATGGATATCTTGCCTATTCTTATATGTGTGAAAGTGATTATTGTGCCATGATTACATGAATTGCTTGATGTTCCATTGATGATGAAAAGTCGAAGGAAAATAATTTTGGCTATTTGATAATGAGATTGAATATGTGATAATGAATAAATGATCTATACGGACATCTTGTATGCACTTATTATTATGAAAATGATACTTGTGATACGTTGATATATATGTGTTTGATATCCCATTTATAATGAAAATCCAAGGAAAAATGGTTCTGGCTAAAAAGAAAAGAAATGAAAAGTCAAAGGAAAATGTTTCTACTAGAAAAAGAAAAGAAATGAAAAATTGAAGGGAAATAGTTTCAAGTAGAAACAAAAAAGCAAGAAAATAAATGAAAAACCAAAGGAAAATAGTTCCGGCTAGATTTAAAAGTTGAATGCCAAAGGAGAATAATTTCGATCAATACATGGTCCATGTGTGACCTTCATAGATGTTGATTTAATTATATTAGTAAATGTATATCATAAGACATATATGTATGATGATTATTTGTCATCGCATCTCATTCCTCACATTTCATTGCATAACATTCCATCTCATATTATTCCTCTCTTGAAGTTGATATATATACTAAGTATGATGTATTGAATGACTTCAATTTTGTACATGGTTGAGATTGAATTATTGGAAGATTCAGATAAATGTCGATGACTTAAATCTTGTACATTGTTAAGATGTACTATTGAAGTATTGTGATACATGTTGATGACTCGAATCTTCTATACTGTTCAAACGAATCTACTAAAAAGTTGTGATATATATTGAATGACTTGACCATTGTACATTGTGAAAAGTTGACTATTGAGGCACTGTAATATGAGACTAAAATTGTTTATGTTGCCTATATTATATATGTTGGATTTTCTTGCATGCAGATTTTGTAGTCTATAGGCATGTGGTTGGGATTAAAGGAGTACTTAGTTCACTATTCTCTACCTTTGATTAGGTGTTCTTGTTGGGTACCTTAGTACTCACCTTTATTTTTTACACATGTGTGTAGATATGATCTCAGATCCTGCTGATGTTCTTCTTTATCTTCTCGACCGAGCTTTGATAGTTGAGGGATAGTTGTTTGTTGCTCCATCATACTCTCAATACTAATGGATATCTATTAGTAGATTTGTTCTGTTTGAGAGGTTAATATTATCAAGACTTTTACCATTTCATCTTATTCTGATATATTAGAGGATTGTACCTTTTGACAACCAATTGTGGGATGGTTTTTAGTTGGTTTATGCTCTTATTGATTTATAGACTTATTATTCATATTGTTATGTTGATCTAGTTTTCGTATTATTTTGTATTATGTTGTTATGATCAGTTTAGGCTAACTTGTCTCAGTGGGATAAAGACAAGCTCCATCAGCTCTGAAATCTTATCGTGATAAATTTGGTATCAGAGCCCCAGGTTTATAGTTTTCACATGTGTACAAGCTCAGTTCCAATAGAGTCTCAAGAATCAATACAAGGATATTTGTTGATTAGCTTTGAGAGGCGATGGTGACTGTTAAAAATGAAATCTTTACTTATTGACTCCCTATTATGTATTCTTGATCTGATCTAACGTCACGATCCAACTTGTCAGGTCATAATGACGATAGTTAGATTCCACCTATAGGCAAGCTAATCCAACCTAAGGTACTTGTCATGAATCACTAAACATGGCAATACTACCAATATATACATAACACAATCATAGCCTACCTAGGACCTGGAAGTCTTCTACACAGAGCTACTATAGACTTGAGCACACACTCATATATATACAACAACAACAACAACAACAACTTCACTTTTTTGACTTCCTATTATGTATTCTTGATTTGATCTAATGTCACAATCCAACTTTTTAGGTCATAATGACGACTGTTAGATTCCGCCTATAGGCAAGCTAATCCAACCCAAGGTACCTGTCCTGAATCACTAAACATGGCAATACTACTAATATATACATAACACAATCAACAACAACAATAACAACAACAACAATAACAACAATAACAATAATAACAATAATAATAATAATAATAATAATAATAACAACAACAACAACAATAACAGTAATAATAATAACAACAATAATAATAATAATACAAACAATAACAATAATAATAATAATAATAATAATAATAACAATAATAATAGTAACAATAACAAATAACAGTAGTAATAATAATAATAACGACAACAACAACAACAATAATAACAACAATAACAACAACAATAATAACAACAACGACAATAACAACAACAACAACAATAATAATAATGTACAAAAGTAGGAACACTCCCATAACTACAACCAACTACATTGTACAAGGTCAATGTCTAGATACAAAAGATGGCCATCAAAAAGGAAGGAGACTATCACGATCTAAGACTGGGGCCTAGACGTAACATGACGAAGGAAAAATACGAAGAAACCCTAAACAAGCCTCTTAGTATATCAATCACACATCCTTGGTCGTGGAAGCAAAACATCAACAACAAGAGACATAACGAAGGAAAATGGGACTAAGAGAAGTCTTGGATAATTATAAATTATTCAAGACTCAAGATCATAGCATAATTACATCGTTTGTTCCAACAATACATCTAGCATAGGTTGGGCGGGGGCCAAGATACATTCTGGGCTCACCCTCATAGTATCAAACGATCAACATAAAGAGATAACAAAAGAAAGAGTTGTATAGCTAGTGTCTTCGAACTTGAGGACTCACCAAAAGCTTATCTTCAAGATGTCAAAACTAGCCACGTGGATGATGATCGTGAGGTGCTACCGTTCCTACAAAGTAACATTATGCAGACATAGAGTATGTGTTAGTATGTTTAAATATACTAAATTGTAGGATGCAATGCAATAAGACATAAACCAATAGAATCAAAATGTATAATCATAAGTAATGGATAAGTATAATATCGATATTGGCATACATGATCAATGCTTGAAGTAAAACATGCTTGTAAATCATATAACTTGTATAGAACATAATACATGTATAGGAGAAGACCATAATCATAGATCAAGCAACAATTACTCAGAGTCCAAGGTATGTCACCCCATTGGAAAGTTATTGAGGTACCTATCCCTCAACGTGGTAGTACCGGCATGTCAACCCCTGACGAGGTGGTCAAGGTGCATACCCCTCTATGTGGCAGTATGGACATATCACCCCCTGATGAGGTGGTCAAGGTAAAACCCCTCGACATGGTAATATAGGCGTCACCCCCCAGCGAGGTGCTCTCAAGGTACATATTCGTAGATGTGGTAGTACAGGGCATGTCACCCCCTGATGAGGTGGTCAAGGTACATACCCCGCGACATGGTAGTATGGTCATGTCACCCCCCGACGAGGTGGTCAAGGTATATCACCCCCTCAACAAGGCGATTAGACATGTCACCCCCAACAAGGTGTAGTCAAATTGTAACACTATAGATATTTTTATGAATTCAATACATACATACAATCCTTAGTCATTATAAAGATGACTTATAAACCATGCATTAGATCATCAATAACTCAAGAATCCTTGTTAAGAAATTTTATCAAACACTTAGTGGGTGTGCAATGTTAGTTCAAAATCATGTAATTCAATAATGAAGTAATGTGAGAAAACTTAATATAACTCAACCCACCAACACATAGCAAAACCCTTATATAAGATACCTTGAAATCCATCACACAATCTCATAATAGATTATAGTTTCATAGCTCAAAATATGCATAGTCACAATAGACAAACCATCTCATACTATAAGCTTAAAATAGGTAGCATATGTTTCCAATCAACATTTCATAAAATCCTAACATAATTTGTAATCATAATTCATACTAAGTAATACCCATAAGTAATAAAACTTAAGAATATGTAATTTTCATAAAAAAAGAAGGTTGGACACCATGGGTGAAAGGACCAGTAGTTGAAACTCACATACCCCAAAATTTAGGGATTTCCTTGATGTAGATTTGGAGAGAACTTGAAGCTTGAATGAAGTTCTTGAGATTCGAAATTAATCTTAGAACACTTGAATTTAGAGGAATTATTTGGTTAAGTGTTAGAGAGTGTTTTGAGAGGGTATTGAGTGATATAGAGTTGAAAAAAATGGCTAAGTATAGGTGTTTTTACACATAAATAGGAATGGGGCCAAGACCCTAATGCCTTAGGCTGAAATAGGAGAATTAAGGAAGTCCAAACACGCCTCCGCAATGGGTGCGCGTTGCGTAGGTATCGCAAATACCTTCTATTTCTAAAATATTTATGAAAATAAAATTTTGCTACAAGTCCTTAAAAATTGGGATTATACCCATTTCCCACTCAATTTTCCTCTAATCAAGAATATGAAGTCAAATTTTTGATATCACGTACAGATTTTGAGATATATAGATATTACCATTATGGGCTTTTTTGAGGCACATTTTTGGGGTGTTTTTGGTGTGTTTCAGAGACTGCAGAAGGTCTGAGCTAATAATACTCACCAAGTCTCCTATGATGTCCATAAGCCTCTAACGCAGTAGCTACAACTAATACCTAGACCTGTACCATGGGAATATGCAGAAAGGTAGGGGTGAGTGCCGATAATAGGCAGCCAGTAGGCATCATTGACTGACTAAGTGAAATACAATAAGTATCATAAAAAATGTAATGAAATACTATAGTGCCAAATATCAAAACCCAAGTCAAGAGATACACATATTGGAAAGCTATAGACCGAACTGAATGAACCAAGTATTATGCATGATATGGACTGATGAACCCCGAAGATAAAGTGTCAACTATGTTTGTGGTGCTGAAGACCCAACTAAGCAAAACTAGAAGAACCAACCTAGTAGTAAGAAAAATGACCACTAGGTAGGACCAACAATATACCACAAAACCAACCATCTAAACCCAAGGAAAATCTACCACAGAACCCAACTCTCAACATCATATGATAAAAGGGTCAAGTTGTATGTGAGTGTAAGGCTCTAGTATTCATGCTTGTATGCTGACTAAGCCTCTATAAGCACAAAAAGTACAACCACGCACAACCATGGGGAGTATTGGTGTAGGGATATAAGGAATAGTAACTGATAGCAAAATCCTTAACCATCCAATCGAATCTAGAGTCGTAACCCAACTCTGATGGCAGAAGATAACATAAAACTCGAATCAGAACCACGAATATGACCTAGTAAGTACCCTGGTTTGGACTGACCCTCAAACCATGATTGGACTGGACCACAGGCAACCCCTTGGATTATATATCAGGGTAGGCAATAAATGGGACTGGACATCAGGGTGGGCAATTCCTAGGACTAGACATTAGGGTGATGAACTCAAACAATACCCTGGACTAGATATCAGGGTATGATGAACTCAAATGATACCCTGCACTAGACATCAGGGAATGATGGTAGATTGTATCTTTAGCACATAGTTAGGAACATAACACACAATAATTTCCCAGAATATAACATATTTCCTAGTATTCAACAACCCGATAGCATAGGTTCATACCAGCTTAAAGCACTATATATATCTAGAATAACCATAGACAATCCAAGTGATAAGTGCAAGCGACATGCTGAACTATAGTAGATAACCTAACTAGCACCCCCCGGGGGCACAGCATATATCCCCCAGGTAGAACCATAACCCAAATATCAAGTAAACTAGTACAATGAACAATATTCCCACTGATAAGTACAGCTAGGAATCTGAACAATAATATATAAGCTAGTAAACAATTGTAACAAATACACAAGATAGAATGACAGGCAACCTATCTCATAAATGAAACAAATAACCCAACCAATAATAGACAACCCAACTAAAACCCTAGGCATAGCATTCATCTCATAATCAGAATCATAATTCAGTCATCAAAGAATCTAGAATATAATACATTGACAAAATCATAATAATAAAATCATTACCACAGGCTCAAAAGGGTATCTTGGAGTATAACTGACACCTAGACTCTCATATATTACATAACATCAGTATTAGACCACCCATATAGGTATACAAGTATCGAAGTAGACATATATATCGATCCTAGGGCATACATTTCCCTAACAGGGTCACATCCCCATTTCATGCCCACTAGAGGTTCAGTAGTATCATATCTTATATCAACAATCACAAGGTCTAATTAGAAGCACACTCACAATATTTGTCAGAATATAGCATATTTCCCCCTAGTTACCAGCAAGTATAACAAGGGTACAATGATTAACAACGGTATACAGAAGTATATATATCATAGAGTAATACAAAATCATGTCTAGCCAAGGGAAATTAAACCATAATGTAGGCATCCACATGTACTTAGAATGATTACAGGTAGTCATAGTCGTATCATAAGTATTCAGATAAATAGGGCTATCAGAATCATAGATATATACTAGAACCAGTACATAGTGCAGCACAAAGTCAACTATCCGTCCCACAAGCTATCATATATTAGTAGCATCAGGTTACACATACAGAGACAAGAGTCAAACTCAATTTACATATCTGTCATATGGAATCAGTTAATATCTAGCCTTTACCAGGCCTTTCCGTAGTCTAACAGTGGTAGAACTCAACTAATATAGTAGTTGTAGCTAATATTTTCCTTAATACAACAATTATCATCCCACATCATCATATATAGCACATATTTGGTACAACTAACCATAAATAACTCATACCCAGCAAAATCAGTTCATATACATCACACTCGTACATTTCAGCTCAAGTATCTACATATTTCAGCTTAGTATAAGAGTTAAAGGAGCCTAGTCTTCCTGGAAGGTGGTCCTTCTTGCTCCTGATCATTCTAACTGAGCTTTTCACTTCCTTGTTATCTCCAATGTTGCTTAACTATCAAAACGAATTATAAGGTCATTACGGCTAATTTGGCTGTAAAATCTCATAAAATGAATAAAATGACATCAATTATGATTATAATAGGGAAAAATAGGGTCCACGCCTAAAATACCAAATGAACCCCCATAAATGATCCCTATATAACCCTAAGTTCATAGCCGAAAATCAAGCCCAAAATGGATCCCAGAAGATAGAGAAATGGCTCAAAAATGAAGTTGCATTTCTTATCAAAAAACATTTATTGCATACTTCTCAATCAAATTTTATAAAAATACCATAATGTTCCTCTCATAAAATAGAACAATTTAGATACAGATTTCACTTAATTCTGATGAGAAGGGACTGAGATATAAAAATGTGAAGTTTTCACTCCTTTTCGATATACAACCATTAAAATAATAGATATTTTGCCTTAAAATATGTGCTGAAATTGAAATCTGACACTTTCACTATGTTCCTTGTGAAAATTCATATAATATAGCCTTTTGAATCGCTTAAATCTGATGCGAAATGAGCTCGAAATTGCAATGCAAAATTGTATGTGTGTGTATATATATGTGTGTGTGTGTGTATGTGTGTGTGTGTGTGTGTGTATAATAGTCCCTGGAGGTTGCTATATATAGCTGTCATACACTACCACCTCACTGCCATATAGCATCCCAGGTTGCGCCACATGGAAGCACCCTCCTCATGCCACGTTGCGGCTCCCTTTTCAACCACCTTCCAATCTTGTTTCCACTGGTATGGGCTCATCTAGACTCCAATTTTTGCAAATGAACTATGTAACCATATGGATTTCAACATTCCAAATCCAACAGCACAATTGAAATTTACAATGGAGCTTTCTATGATATAGTGAGGGTCCTACTTATTTATCTGCAACTTAAACAGAAAGACACCAGGGGGTCATATCACATTTGAAAGTCCCTGGTATCAAATGAAGGGTCATCCTAGACCAAACTCGACATCCTGGAGCTAACTACACTATCAAAATTCCCATTCAAAGTATGTTTCCTAAGGCTATTGACTGAGTCAACTATCAATCGGTTCTAGCGATTAAGTCTATAAACCATGATATAACTGCACCGAATATGCTTCTAGCCTAATTCAATCATTCTGGAGCTAATGAAACTGTTAGAATTCCACTCTAAAGCATTTACTAGGACTTTAATTTAAAACTTATTTTACAATTATAACTTCCCAATTCACTTAAAAATTTACATAACTCCCATATAACCCAACAAATAACCACACAAACAGTCCCAACAAATCCCAATGGCCCGAGCTCACTATACACATGCTCAAATCGATAAAATAACTACAAAATCATAAAAAGTAACCTAGAGGGTCATTACATCTAATGTTTCATCTCTTTGCTCTATTCTATTGCCTATGATGAGGATTGTGATTGGTATCTCATGCGCATATTGGGGACATCCTTGCATGATTTGAAGTTAAACCTAATTTTAAGGAAGATTTGATAGACTTAAAGGAAGAATGTGTGGTTAGCCTTGGATAGTCCTGTAATTTGAAGAGTTTGGTCAAGTTGTGGTTTAGTGATAAATCTTGGAGATAATATATAAGAAGACTGGATCATGCTAAAAGACTTCATGAAACATCTTACCCTTTCTAGCTAGCCATTTAGTGTTGAGAGTAGCACTTTCATGGCCTATGAGACATCCGAAGTGATATGACAATTTAGTATTGGGTGGTTAAGGAAATGACTACATTATAAGTTCAGTGATTATTAGATTTTAGTTTTTCAATTCGTCTTAAAAGGAACAGCCTACTTAGTATGGGTTGAGGGTGATGTTGTGCTAATTGAGATCAGGACTTTTATAATGGCTTCATGGAGTGGATTATAGGAAAATTTTTTGAATAAGACCACTATAGTTGTATATGTGTTTACTTGGTTGGGTTTCTAGACAATGTTACTTCTGTTATCAACTTGGTTTGTGAAGAGGCACATATTGCCTTATTTGAGATAAGAAAATTAATTTGGTAATGTTTGGTGGCTACTCAGTAGGAAGAAAAATGTGGGTTATTTAAGTATGAACTACTCAATAGGTATGGTGTGTTTCAGTAGTGGATCTAGAGGGCCTTTTGATATTGTAATATATGAGAGCAGAGACATCAACTGTCGAGTGCAGATGCTACCTGCTAAGGAATAATCAGTTATTTCATATAGTCATATAATAGAGCTTGATGTTGTTGTCACATTTGGAAAACCAACTAGGTATTAACACAAATGCTTGAGTTTTGAATTAATCATAAAGAAATTTATAGTGGTGGATCTTGGTGTTGGTATTAATGTGGTTAAGTGCGAATTGTACTTTAGAAATATATTTGTGGATTGGTGACTTCATTGTAAGCCAAGAGAGTGTATGGCAGTTAAGATAATAAGCTTGTGGAAGAAAGTGTATTTTAATTGGTTTGGTGATGTAAAATTGATTTAGAATGTTATTATATTTTTTATATTGAAAAGTTGGTTAGCTCGTTAAATTTTGTCTTGTATATCTCAAATTTGAAGTATCATATTAAACATGAGATCAGTTTTGTAAGGGGGGCATAGCTTGTTTATGTTATTGGGGTTGTGGTGATATGGTTACTGGTACATCAAATAGACTACGATTAATGATAAAACTAAGGAATACACTCTCTATGGTATAGGTTAATGTTGATTGGAAAATGAATTGATTTATAAGGTATGAATTAGAATTCAGGTTTCTCATTATAAGCTTGCATTTGAAGTAGCTGGTTTTGTCAAGGTATAAATTGTCTAGGTAATAAACTAATTGATAATGTTGGTTGTTAAGAATTTAGAAGGACTGGTGAATGACTTTGGCTGAATATTCTATTACGTATAATCGTGGAAGAGCTTAATGAAGTCTTCATTTGAGTAGTTTGGTGTAAAGTAATAGGAAATTTGTGGTAGAGTTGTGGATAAGGAATAACAATGATAAATAGGCTAGGAAAATGTTCAAAAACCTTAGGCATCAAAGATTTTGAGCATTGGGGACTGGATCATAAGTATGGATTACGCAATCGAACATGCTAGCAACATTATGTGTAGATACAGGTTAAGAAATGTGAAGAAGATAAGATAACATGTATAGAACCTTGATTCAACATCATGATTATATGCATTTTTCCAATTTTAGTTATATGTGACAATGTGAGAAGGGGTGGCATATTACAAAATTCTCTTCTAGAAAATTTGGTTTTGACTTGGACAAACAATGGTGTATGAAGGTTATACATTTTCATGTTCTGGTAAGTTGTTCAATCATGTTTATTGGAGACTTTGAAATAGGTTGGATACTACCTTGTCAATGAAAGTTAATAGAGAGTATCATAATGGGTTATGAGACATTTGAAAGTGAATAAAGGTCCTGCACTCATGATATACAATGGGTTTAGGGTGACTAAGGGTTCTCTGAGTTCAGATATGAGGGTATGAGTACTTGAATGGAGGTTGAGACATGTCATGTGAATGGTCATATGTGGCCGAGATTGATTTGTAGTTCAATGGCGTAGCTCAGGAGAAAAGCATAATAAGATTTGAAATTTGTGTTACTGGACTTGGGTAGGGCTAATACCAAAATGAGATGCTTAGAGTTATCTTGGGATGGTCAGTAATATTTCATTTGAGGAAGGGAATTTATAGTTATATTCGATGATAATATGATCTCCCAGAAATTTTGATACCAATAATAATTTTGAAAGTATCACGACCCAAGCCTAGGGCCTAGAGTGACATGGTGAATGAGAAACCCGAAGGCAACCCAAATAAGCCTCTTAGCATATTGCTTGCATATCCTTTGTTGCAGAATATAAAAATAAGCATTCAATAAATAGTTATAAGTGAAACAGAGGCTTATGATTCACACTGTCAGGATAGATAGGGGAAAGGGATTTTCATCTCATCATCAACATACAACAAGCACAGAAAAGGGAATGAGGACCAAGAGAAGTCTTCCATAACATATACATAAGCATCATAGGAGTCAAGCTCATCATATATGTCCAACAACACCTCTAACATAAGTGGGAAGAGGGCTAAGACATCTCCCCGGCTCACCGTAATAAGTAGATGTTCAAAGGAAACAAATTCTTAATATAGCATGAAAATAAAGTGGTTGTTATCCTCGAAATGGAGGACTCACCAATAACAATCTTCAAGTAAGCCAACTTGCCACATGGAGGAGGATGAATAAGCACGCCAGTCCCTGCATGGTAAAAGTGAAACGACCCCAAAAAGTGCCCGAAGATGTGCCATGGAAGTGTTCAGAATTATAATTACATTAAAATACATGTGTGTTATTAAAAATTTGACTTTAGATTCTTGTTCAGGGGGTCAAATTGAGTGGGGGATGGGTCTAAACCTGATTTTAGAGCAAACAAATCACAATTTCAATTTCCCAAATTTGCACTTTCCAGAGAGGGTTCGCGCCCCTATGTAATTTTTGCACAGTTTTTCTTGTTCTGTCCAAAGCTTTTAGTTCCTTAATCTAAGACTTCATATGCATCAAAATACCTATACTTAGTCTTATTTCATCCTCATATCATGCAACACATTCCCAAATACTCTCACAAATAATTAGATAATATTTCATCTCCAAATCCAAGTCCAAGACTCATTTGGATCTTAAGGTTCTCATTCAAGCTTCAAATCTCCATCTCCAATCTTCTTCAAGGATTCTACAAAGTCAAGGTATATTGGTTTCTTTCATGGGTTCCTTTCACCCACGATACCTAAGCTTCCTTCTTCCTAAAATTGTATGATTTAAAGTTGATTTACTCATGGGTCTCGCTTATTATGAATTTCACTGCACACTATGTTGGGGTTTCATGAAATTATGGTTGTTTAAGCATATTTTGAGCTATGAGTCTAAAATCTACTGTGAGATTCAATGAAGGGTTTTGATATATATTGCTTGAGGGTATTACTAAGTATCTATTAATAGTTTTATATTGAATTTTCTAGCATGATTACACTCTTGCATTGCATGGTTTTACATTAGCATTACACACCCACCAAATGATTGATAAAATATCCAATTATTGATTCTTGAGTTGTTGAAGGCCTAATGCTTGGCATATGAGATATGTGACTTTATGGTGATGAAAGTAATGTAATAATATGATGATTTCTTGAAAAAGTATCCCTAGGGTTGCATGTTGGCCATACCTTGTTGAGGAGGTGCTTACCTTGACCACTATGATGGAGGGTGTGAAGTCCATTAACCATGTTAAAGGGTTGATACCTTGACCACTATGATGGAAGGTGTGAAATACATTAACCATGTTAAAGGGTTGATACCTTGATCACTATGATGGAGGGTATGAAGTCCATTAACCATGTTAAGTGATTGATACCTTGACCACTATGATGGAGGGTAGGAAGTCCATTAACCATGCTAAGGGATTGATACCTTGACCAATATGATGGAGGGTGTGATGTCCATCTACCAATTGAGGGGTATATACCTTGATCACCCTCCAAGGGGATGCTAAGCCTTGGATTTTGAGTACTAGTATGCTTGATTTATGATGATGTTCTGTTCTTATATATGTAATATATTTTATACAAGCATGTTTTACTTCAAGAATCATTCAAACATGACATATTGCTATTATGTTATCCATTAATCATGGTTATACATTTCGATTATGTTGCCTATCTCTTGTTGTATTGCATCCTACATACTTAGTACATTCAAACATATTAATGCATACTCTATGCCTACATAATATTACCATGTAGGGACTAGAGCTCCATTTGGTCATCATCATCATCCTCCACATGGTTAGTGGTATCTATTTCAAGCTAGTTGTTTAGTCCTCTATTCCGAGGGCAATGTCTTTGATCTTATGCTATGTATTAAGACTCTCCCTCTTTCTTTAGTGTATGTTAACTATGAGGGTGAGCCCGATTACTTGTCTTGGCCCCGTCTAAGTATCTATGTAGTACAAGTGTTGTTGGACATGATGTGTAATTATGTTATGAGCTTTGACTCTCTCTTAACCTTTGATGTTTATGATATGAAAGTTGACCCTTAGCTCCATTTATCCTTGTTTACCACTTCTTGTTGTATTTTATTGCTTCCCATATCAAGGATGTGTAATGATATGTGAAGAGGCTTGCTTGGTGTCCCTTTAGGTTCCCCATGCGTCGTGTCACATCGAGTCCCTAGACTTGGTTCATGATAAAGTTAGTATCAGAGCACTAGCTTATTAGATCCTCGGAGTCCAACATACCACATTGATTATAGTTTATTTATGGTTGTGTTGTGCACCACTACTATGAGTAGGAGACTATGAGGTATTTTAGGAAATATTTTCCTTCTTCATATTCTAAGTCATACTATAGAGTTGAAATAATGTTTCTACCCCCCCTCCTACCTCAATGATTGTTCTTTGCTATGCTAGATCATGTATAATACAAGAAGAAGAAGAGCCCATACAGTCGAGGAGCAGTCAGCTCCTCTCACTTCTTAAGATAGAGGAATGGTTCATGAAGAGTTCTGAGATGCTCTCACTTACTAGCTCAAGTTTTGGTTAATCAAGTTAACCAAGGCGCCAAGCCCCTCAATCTCCTACTTTGGCATCTAGGGTAAGGGACTTTATGAGGATGAACACACCAGAGTTTGATGGTTCTAAAATAGATGAGGACCCTCAAAAGTTCATTGATGAGGTTTATTAAGTGTTGGCTATCGCGATTGTGAGGTTAGAAGAGAAGCCGAAGTTGGCAGGTTACCAACTCAAGGGAGTGGCACAAATATGGTGTACTCGATGGATGAAGGAGAAGGGGGAACAATAATATGGTGTTATGGGAGGAGTTTAAGGTGGCCTTTCTTAACCAGTTCTTCCCTCTTGAGCTTAGGGAGTCCAAGATGATAGAGTTCATGAATTTGAAACAAGGGTCAATGAGTGTAAGGGAGTATGCCATCAAGTTCAGCCAACTTTCTAAATATGCTCCCCACTTGGTGGCCAATCCGAGGTCTAGGATGAATAAGTTTGTAATTGGTTTATATGATTTGGTGAACGAGGAGTGTTGGTCCGCCATGTTGATTGGTGACATGGATTTGTCCCACTTGATGACTTATGCCAAACAATTGGAGGAGGAAAAGATAAGAAAAAGGAGGAGTAAGGAGTCCAAGAAGGCCTGTAGTGAAGGGAAGTCCCAAAGGTCGTGGTGGTGTGGTACCATATGCTAGGGCCCAAAATGTGATAAATGCCATGATGGCCCATGCTTGAAGAAAACCAATGCTTGTTATGGTTGTGGGGAGATAAGTCATAAGATAATAGATCTTAGGCGCAATGAGGGCAAAGGTGGTGATATTGATGAAAAAGGTGCTCCAAGACGTAATCGGTTCTATGCCCTTCAAAGAAGGCAAGGAGGGGATGAGGTGCTCGATGATGCTATGGTAAGTTGAAGATTAATTTTGATTTTATTATGCATTCTTTGATGGTTCCGGGGGTCTCTATTCCTTTTATTGTTCCTTTTGTTGCTAGTAAGATTTGGTTGTGTAAGTCTATTGGTGTTGGAAAGGCTTATAAGGGTTATACCTATACTTAGCCTTATTTCACCCTCATATCATGCAAGATATTCCCAAATACTCACTCAAACACTTAGACAATATTTCATCTCCAAATTCCAAATCTCAAGACTCTTCCAAATCTTAAGATCTCATTCAAGCTTCAGGTCTCCATCTCTAATCTTCTTCAAGGATTCTCCAAAGTCAAGGTATGTAGATTTTTTTTATGGGTTCCTTTCACCCACGATGCCCAAACTTTCTTCTTCCTAAAATTACATGATTTAAAGTTGATTTACTCATGAGTCTCACTTATTATGAATTTCACTGCACATATGTTGGGGTTTCATGAAATTATAGTTATTTTATCATGTTTTGAGTGATAAATCTAAGATCTATAGTGAAATTGGAAGAAGGGTTTTGATGTATATTGCTGAAGGGTGTTACCAAGTATCTATTGATGGTTTTATATTGAATTTTCTAGCATGATTACACTCTTGAATTGCATGATTTTACATTACCAGTATATACCCACCAAGTGTTTGATAAAATATCCAAATATTAATTCTTGAGTTGTTGAAGGCCTAATGCTTGACATATGAGATATATGACTTTATGGTGATGAAAGTAATGTAATAATATGATGATTTCTTGAAAATGCATCCCTAGGGTTGCATGTTGGCCATATCTTGTTGAGGAGGTGCTTACCTTGACCACTATGATGGAGGGTGTGAAGTCCATTAACCATGTTAAAGGGTTGATACC
>JAOTQJ010018215.1:0-17161 GCA_025642045.1 Solanum sejunctum | reverse complement strand
CACATCAAACCAACCAATTGGCGACCGACACTTCCTACCATATAAGGCCTCATACGGTGCCATCTGGATACTTGAATAGTAACTATTATTATACACAAACTCAATTAATGGCAAGTGTTCGTCCCAACTACCCTAAAAATCCATCACACACGCCTGCAAGCAATCCTCTTAGAACATCATTACAGATCCTTGGTTACAAAAGCAGTAAAATAGCAATAAAAGATTAGAAATAGGGATAATTGGGGCTAAAGAACATTATTCATATCATAACAACAAGAGTCAAGAGAGAGTCAATGCTCATAACATTACATGTGACATGTCCAACAACACCTCTAACACATGGATAAGAGCGCGGGCCAAGATAAGCTACTGGGCTCACCCTTATAGTTAACATTTATATAAAAGAAAGGTAGTTCTAGAAAATAGTAAGAGATCATAAGTAACGTCCCTGAAATGGAGGACTCATCAACAAGCTTGAGTGGAAGCATACTAGCCATGTGGATGAAGATGCTCAAGCGGGGCTTCGGTTCCTACATGGTGACATCATTTAGGCATAAAATATGCATTAGTACATTTGAATGTACTAAGTATGTAGGATGCAATGCAACAAGTGATAAGTACCATAATCTAAAATCATATCATAGACAATGAATGGACATATAAGAATATGGCATGTGTGAATGATACTTGAAGTAAAATCATGCTTATATAGAACATAGTAAATGTGTAAGGAGTGACCATTCTTAGTGCAATCCAAGGCCTTCCACTTCCTTGAAAAGGCGCATGAGGTACAAACCCCTTCATGATATTGATGGAGTACAAACCCCCAATAACATTGATGGAGTACAAACCCCCAACAAGGTTGTTGGGTACAAACTCCCAACAAGTTTGCACCGAACTACTAACTCCCAAGCGAGGCGATCGAGGTTTCAAACCCCTCAACAAGGTTACCCAGGCCTATATTCTCCTGAGTGATTCTTGGTCAACCCCAATACTATTGAGATACTATCATATACATACATTCTTATGATCATTATATAATCATCATATATAAACTTTCCTTTTATAATCATAAAGTCATTCAACTCATAAGACATGCATTGGACCTTCAATTCCTCAAGAAATCATATCCAGGCATTTTATCAAACACTTGGCGATTGTATAGTGCTAGTGTAAAATCATGCAATTCAAGAGTGTTATCATGCTATAAAATCCAATGTAAAACAATCAATAAATACTTGGTAACACTCTCAACCAATATACATCAAAATCCTTCATCAAATCTCACAATAGATCTTATATTCATAGCCTAAAATATAGTAAAATAGTCACAATTTCATAAACCCCAACATAGTATGCAGTGAATTTCATAATAAATAAGACCTATGAGTAAATCAACTTCAAATCATGTAATTTTTAAGAAAATCAATCTTGTGAATCATGGGTGAAAGGAACTCATAAAAGAAACCAACATACCTTAGCTTGGGAGAATAGCTTGATGAAGATTGGAGATGGAGACTTGAAGCTTGAATGAGAACCTTGAAATCTGAATGAGAAGACTTGAATTTCGGAGATGAAATATTGGCTAAGTATTTAAATGAGTATTGGAAAATATTTTGAATGATATGAGGGTGAAATATGGTTCAATATAGGTATTTTCATATTTGGAAACACTTAGGCCCAAGATCCAAAAGCCTTGGACCGAGATAAAAATATCTGGCAGCAAAATACACAAGTTCGCATCTGGTCTGCGATGCGAACCTATTGTGGCAGAAAATTAAACATGTCTATGATAGCTGCACATCATAGCACTATCATGGATTGATTCTGGATAAGAAAAATTATGAAAAATAAAATTGCTAATCGTTTGCTCTTAAATTGGGGTAAGACCCATTCCTACTCAATTTGGCCGCCTGATCAAGAATACGATGTCAGATTTTTGATATCGCTCATAGATTTTGAGATATATGGGAATTATGATTCTAGGTACTTTTGAGGCACATTTTCGAGCACTTTTGAGGTCGTTTCAGCCAATCACCGAATTGCTTTGGCAATCGAGTTTACCATCATTCAATATCACAAAGATTAGGTGTCAATAGGTTACTACAAGGGCAATGATTAGGAGTAATCAATGTATTGCCGAGTGGTCTTCAATAGTCAAATTGAGCACTTCCAACTCAAAGCAACATCCCACACCTCACTCTCCTCAAGCAAACAAGATTACTTTACTTTGCATAACGATCAATTAAGCAGTTATTTCAAGGCTCAACAGTGGTAAAAATGACAAATTGCCCTTAAGAATGATGTCACCCAATCTATCATAGGGCGAGTGCTAGTCGCTCAAACCCATCCCCTTATCATGGCCACTAAGATTCTACCCCATATATTTGCAAAATTCCCATATATTTGCAAAATCATTGATTACCCAACATTAACAACAAATTGCTCAAATATTTTGACTCAAATGTGTAGATACTCAGGCTATTCAGGTCAATTTTTACAGAAATCACCAAGATTAGTAGGACAAAGTATATACCTAAAACTCCATATGCAAGGAACGACAAAGCACATGATGATGGTAAGGTCTAGCACATTGATTCCAGTAGAAAGAAGAAGAGAAAATAAAAAAAATCTAGAATGCAATTGGTGAGTGTAGAGAGTTAGTGTATGGAAAGAGGGAGAGGTTGAGAGATGAAGTGTGAAAGCATTAATGCCCATTTAAAAAATAGAGGATTAGACTTTTCGTCTTCCGCATCACTACTCATTACTATAGAAAGCATTTGATAGTCCGACGGTTGCATATGAGACCACCATTTAACCTTTTATTGAAGATGTCCCCAAGCACTGAAAAATAGCCTAACTAGGTGTCGCTGAATACATTCGGTGGTGTGCCTAGTTAGCAATTGCATTGCTTCATTTTACAGTGATTCACTCTCCAAATGGATCTCAAAAGATCAGTCAAAAGTAACATTACCTTCTATGTTTGGAGATTCGCCAACATCACACCAAGTTTGCCTAATATTATAGTGTTGTTGGTCTCCTCTAAGGTCCCAAAATATGGTTGACTTTCGGATCGCTTTTACAATTCGGTGATATGCCAAATTTTCTAAGAGATTGCCAAATCTAACAATATCCAAAGGACCTAATTCAGAGCAAAATGTAGACTAATAGGCCATCTCCCTTCCTACTCAGCGATACGACGCTTAGTCCCTTAAATCACCAAAATGAACGGCATCGCCAGGGTCAACCTTTGGTCTAACAATTGGTCTAGGTCGAGACAACTAATGTCATTTGGCGATTCGCCCTTTATGCTTGCTTTCTACCCTTTCTTTCCTTGTCACCTTTCTCAACATAAACTTGTAATAATCAAAACACATTATATTAATGTCATTATTTACTTGTCTCCCAAGAAGCTCCTGCGTTAATGTCACAATATGACCATATTTGATACAATTAAGTATCATTGTATTCATGGCGTGAACCACTCAGACATCTGGTAGTTTGCCATAATATTTTTTGAGACTTTTTCCATTTGTCTTGAATCTTTCACCCTTGTGCTTTTCAAACTTCTACTACTCCATTAGCAAGCACTTCTGTTACCTTAAAAGGACCTGACCATCTTGATCTGAGGTCCCTAAGAAACAAATGCATCCTAGAGTGGTATAATATCATAAGATCCCCTTCGACAGACTCTCTCTTTAAGATTTTATGATCATGCCATTTTTTTATCCTCTCTTTGTAAAGGGCAGAGCTTTTACAAGCCCTCAACCTAAATTCATCTATCAAATGGATTTGGGTTAATCTACCTTCTAGAGCTTCATCAGGTTTAAAATTTAGTTTCTTGAGAGCCCATAAAGCTCGATGGTCTAACTCAACAGGCAATTGGCATGCTTTTCCAAACATAAGTTGATAAGGAGACATTACAATAGAAGCTTTGTAGGCCGTACAGTATTCCCATAAGGGATCATCAACCTTAGCTACCCAATTGCTCCTATTCCTATGCATAATTTTTGTAAGAATCATTTTAATCTCTCTATTTAACACCTCCACCTACCCATTTACCTGAGGATGATATGGAGTTATCACCTTGTGTTTCACTCCGAATTTACTTAACAAAACTCCAAACATTCTGGTGCCGAAGTGAGATCCCTTATCTATAATAATAGCCCTAGGAGTACTAAAACGAGTGAGAACATTTTCCTTTAAGACTACTCCTGTACCATCACTTGTTGGTAATGGCACAACTTCAAGCCACTTGGATGCATAATCAACAACTAGGGGTATGTATTTGTTACCAAAAGAGCTTGTGAATGGCCCTATAAAGTCTACCCCCAAAACATTGAATATTTCTAGCTCTAAAATTGGGATCAATGGAAATTCATTCCTTCTTGAGATATTACCTTGCATTTGACAATTTGGACATGCCTTAAAAATTCATGAGAATCTTTGTGCAAGGTCGGACAATAATAACCACTTTACAGTACCTTTGATGCTGTCTGAATTTCTCTATGATGGCCATCTACTGCTGATGAATGAAATTCTTCCAAAATAGTCTGCATAGCTTAATCGGGGACACATATTTGAATCATGTTGTCCACACATTCTTTAAAAGGGTAAGGATCGTCCTAATAGTATTTCTTCACATCATATAGGAATTTTTGCCTCTAGTGAGAGTTACAAAATCTGGTATGATTACACTAGCAAAATAATTTGCAAAATCAACATACTAAGGTGGCATTACCACAGCGAATTTCATCACTGCTTCATCTAGAAAATTATTTGGAATTTCCTTCTCTTATATATAAAATCAGCATACTAAGGTTAGCCACTTAATTTTCACAGCCCTTCTTATCTCACACCTAACAAAATCAAATTCATATAGAAACAATACCCACCCAATAAGCCTTGGTTTCACATCCTTCTTCTCCATTTGGTAGCAAAGTGCAGTATGGTCAATGTGAACAATAACCCTTATACCAAAGAGATACGCTTGAAATTTTTCAAATGCATACACTACAGCTAGAAATTCCTTCTTTGTCAAAATATAATTTTTCTAGGTTGTATTCAATATCTTGCTAGCATAATAAACTTGGTGAAAAAGTTTCCCAACTCGTTGACCTAATACTGCTCTAAGAGCCATATCACTTGCATCACACATTACCTCGAATGGTTTAGACCAATTCGAAGAAATTATCACTGGAGCTTCAACCAATTTCTACTTGAGAGCTTCAAATGATTGCAACCATGCACTATAAAAAATCAAATATGATTCTTTTTCCAACAGCTTGCATATGGGACGTGAGATTTTCATAAAATCTTTTATGAATCTTTGGTAGAATCCAGCGTGTCCCAAGAAACTTCTCACTCTCTTAACTGAAATAAGGGGAGGTAGTTTCGCAATTACTTCAACCTTGGATTGGTTAACCTGTAGCCCTTTTTTTGAGATCTTATGGCCTAGCACAATTCCTCCTTGACCGTGAAGTGACATTTTTCCCAACTGAGAACCAAGTTAGTTTCTACATACCTTTGCAGCACTTGCTCCAAGTGACTTAGGCATTGGTCAAGGTGTCACCCACCATTGAGAAATCATCCATAAATACCTCCATTGAGTCCTCAACTATGTTAGTGAAAATAGATAGCATATGTCTTTGGAATGTGGAAGGGGTATTACATAACCTAAATAGCATTCTCTTAAAAGCAAATATACCAAAAGAACATGTAAAAGAGGTCTTATCTTAATCCTTCGGTGCAATGGATATTTGATTGTGCCCAAAGTAACCATTGAGGAAGTAATACCACCCATTTTTGGCAAGTCTATCTAGCATTTGATCTTTGAATGGTAGTGGAAAGTGTTATTTCTTAGTTGTTACATTTAATTTTTAGTAATCCATGCAAATTCTCCACCGTGCGACTGGTCGTGTTGATATTAATTAGCCCTTCTCATTTGGGACCACAGTAATGCCTCTCTTCTTAGGCACACACTAAGACGGACCTACATAATTATTATCTGCAGTTGGGTATATCTCGCTGATGTCCAACAACTTGATGATCTCCTTTTTCGCCACCTCCTACATGAGGGATTTAATCTGCGGTGGTGCTGAATAGTGGGCTTAGTTCCTTCAACCAATTTGATCTTGTGGGTGAAAATCCCTGAAAGGATGGCCACTAATTTGGCTATTGTCTAGCCAATGGCTTTAACATATTTCTTGAGCACCCTAACAAGAGCCTTGATTTGTATTTCCAGTAAATCGACTATGACAGTTATCGACAAGGTTTGGTTGTCTCCCACGAAAGCATATTACAAGTGACTTGGTAGCTCTTTTAGCTTAGTCTTTGGTGGCTCCTCAATAGATGGTTTCACTGGTTGTGTATCCTAGTTTTTCAAATTGATATCAAGCTTAACCAGGTTTCTTGAATGGCCTCCAACCTCTATCATGGCAGCCAGTCATTTTCAACTTCCTCACCGTAATTCAACACAATTTTGGCCATTGATTGAGCCCTCGAATAAGTAATTCCCCAAGGTCTTGTACAACCTCATCAACCACATTAACAATAGTATTTACATGGAAATTATTAGGCCTTCATAAAATTTTATCAATAATGAGGCTAATCTCTTCACCATTCACCCTGAATTTCAAAGTCCCACTTTTGACATCCACCAAGGCCCTCCCTGTGGACAAAGATATTCATCCCACTCATCTTGCTTCTTCTCTATAGCTAGTTATTCCTCAGAGTGTACCATTGCCTTGCTTATTTTGGTCACTTTATCTCATAATTTTGCAGCTACTATGAATGTTTGCTTCATAAGCCTACCTTGGACCAATTGATCCACCATGATTTTATGTACGACACTTAAGCTAAAATAGAAATATTGCAACAACAAATGACCAAGGATCCCATGGGTTGGATACTGAAGAAGAATCTTGCGAAAATGCTGCCAAGTCTCATGTAAAGGCTCATCATCAAATTTTCTAAAATTTTTTGTGTTCCTCCTTAGCTTGGTCATCCTTGAAGATGGGCAGAATTGCTTAAGGAACTTATTTCACAATTCTTCCTGTGATGCAACTGATCCACGGGGAAGCTCAGCCAACTACTTTACGGCCTCTCCCATTATTGAAAAAGGGAAAAGTCTTTGCCTAATAGCTTTTTGTGTGACACCCCAATACTTGAATGGAGAACACGCATAATGAAATTTCGGAGTGGTCATGGGGGTCTTCACATTTTTGTCCTCTGAATAATCCCTTGAGCCAAAGTAATTATAGCATTGTATATGTAATTTTGAATTCCACATTGGCAACTATCGAGGGAAACAAGATTGCTTGGCATTGCTGGCTTCCCATTTGATATTTCAGAGGTCATTTATGTCTCTCATTGATTTCACCCTTTATAGTCTGCTCATCATCCATTTTAGTACCTACTTTTCAACAAAAAGAAGAGCAAGAAAATAGTAAAAAAATATTCTAACAACATGAACAAAGCTCAACAAACACTTCCAATATGAGCACGCCTATTTCCTAGCAATGGCGCTATTTTTTATGTCAATCAACCTGACTACTTAAAGGCAGAAGAGACGGTCATTGTCAGCATAATAACCCAACTTTAGAGGTTGGGGTCTATCTCATAGGGAATCATTAAAGGAAAAAGTGACTCATTAGACCAAGTAATTGTAAGATCGGTGGGAGGGGGGGGGGGGAAGATTACAATAATCAATATGAGAGTTTAGATAAAGAGTTCTGAATAACTATATAAACTACAATTATGGGAAGATATTGGGGATGTGCAAATGTGGGAATTGATCTACTAGCTAGGTCTAACACTTGACTAAATGAGTAGATGTTGAGTGAATAGGCTAGGTTGCTTGTAACCCAAATCGACTATGATACACAGGTGTTTCGTATGAATAAACTAAAGAATCATACGTGGACCGCCGTGGACATGCTTGGCCTAAGAAGTTTCAGCAAAACCTCTAATAGCTTGGCTATTAAATCCATGGAAATGGACTTTAACTGAAACCCCAAGAGGTTTCTAGCCATTATATCCATTCCACACTCTAATAGTTCTGACTAAGGTAGCAATTAGAGATCTTATAGATTAAACAAAGGAACAAATATAAATTCACCCAAATCAACTATAGATAAATCAAGACATCAAAGACCTAATAAATAAATCAAAGACTCATATCAATATCACACCCCTAACATGGGGGTTTTAGGCATAGATGCGATAAATTAAAGAATTGATACCATACACATGGTATCACCCAAGCTACACCTTATTTTTAAGGATAAATTGACATTGTCAAGATATATAACCTAACCAAGGTTATGGTAGAATCCCACAAGGGATATGGTAGACTTAGACGAATTCAATGCAATTCGATTTAATTAACCAATCTATCTCCCCAAGATGGGGTTTACAACAACTATGAAAAATAATCCTGAACTTAGACAAATGTTAAACCAGTATGAAGAGTAACTAGGGTATTATGTTTCTCATGATTTCCTAACTTAGTATTACCAGATAATTGAATTCTTTTCCAGTGTGTAGCATGTAAAATGGTAAATTAAGTTTACCAAATCCTTTGGTCCAGGTGAGAGATGAATTTCACTACATGATTTAGTCCATCTCTAAAGTATTCCAGTACAACCCCCTTGGCCCTGTTCGATTAATTAAACAAGAAACATCAATCGAATCCTGTTAATTACTCTCTTTTTCTATTCATTATTACCTTGATCCAATCAGTAACACTAGGCGGGTTCTAACATTAGCTACCATTAGAAAGCATTCAATACGAAGAGGATTAATTATTACATGCATGCACACTTTTCAAGAATTATGAATTATCTAATTTTAGCTTGTTAGTTCTTCATGGTTCCCACAATCCTAGTTGTGAATTTAGTTACTCATGATCAGTGTAATTATAAGACTTATTAATTTGAATAAAATAATTGAGCACTTACACAAGAGAATTAAGCACAAGAAATCTAAACTCTTCAATTAGAATCACAAGAGTGAAATCAAAAGATAAAACATAATGTTTTACAAGTGTTTCTCTTAAACTCTCTAATGTTCTATCACGTCCCTCTACTGTTCCTTATGAAAAATAACCTAAAAACCTATTTATAGTGTTTAAAATATATAACCAAAATAGAATAGGCCTTATAACATTTTATGGCCCGTAAACAGGCTTTCGTGGATTGCTTCTTCCAAATTAGGGCTGACTTCTACGACATCTCTCTATGACGCGTATAAAGTTCTATGGCCTGTGGGGGGTTTAATTTGATGGCTTTTTAGCAACTCCTTACTTTTTGATCCTCAGGATAAGATTCCAAGCTACGAGTCATAAAGTCTTCTACGGCTCATCTGCATGTTCGTAGACTTAACTTCAGAAATTTAACCTTCATGGGAATTTGTTGCGAAACCATATTTATGGCTCATAAAAGTATCTCCACCCGTAAAGAATCTCGTGGAACTTCTACTTCAGGAAATTCTACACACTTAGCCAAAATATTATGCCAACCCTATATTCTTACAAAACAAACATAAAAACATATCAAATCTACTAACATCGCATTGAGAACATATAAAATTTTAAGTTTTAAGCATCAAAAGTATTGTATTTTGACAGCATATCAATATAGCAGCAGAAGTCATGGGTAGCAAGATTAAGTACAAATTATCTGATTACCCCAACCAATCTTCTCCAATTTAATGCCCAAAAGATTCAAAACCCTAACTCCATTTGTACTCTTAAGAGAAAATTTCAATGTACTACTACTATTACTACAGACTAATTGATCTAATATAGTCTGAATAGATGATGTACAATGACCTTTCTAAAATTACTTATATATTTCTTGCAAATGTATAAAAGTTTGTAATGAGAAATGTCATTCGAAGTCAAGGCCAACCATTATCAAGCACCCTGAAGATGCCTTGAATGTGTATTTGATCGCTTTCATATGCATGTTTATAAGACTTTCTCTTATACAATATTATGTGATTACTCTTTGCTACACCTATCCAATTCAAAGATGTGTCAAATATCTATCATATCATCTTTCTGTCAGTGTTTTGGGGCTTTGGGTACTGCAACTTAGGTGATCACTTGTGAACTTTTGCAGATCGCCGAGCATGCTTTACGACATTGAATTTTTCCATCTTTTTGACTTGACATAGAACCTTAGTTGTTGCATTGATAGGCGATCTCACTGAGTGTTCTTCGGGTCATCGAGTTTGTCAGCGATACCGCTTTTCTGTGCCTTTCTATACTTTTGCTCACTTTTCAAGATTTCACCAAGTATTGTCCATTTATACACTTTTAATCCTATTTCTTATCATGGCATATACATTTTTATTAGAAGTTGGAATTAGTAGCACACTAAGGGCAATGTTCTCTTACAATTTATCTCCAAAATGAGTCCAAAATATGGACTCATCATTTGGACACAACGATCGAGGTTTAGAGGACACTAGACACTAGTCTGATAAGAATTTGATAGTCCTCTAGTGAGCACCGCAACCTCCAGTCCACTTACTAGAGATGTCCACTATAGTGCCACCATCGTTTTCTACTGCTGCTACTCCTAATATTGAGGGCCCACATGGACCGAGGCTGATAGAGAGAGTGAGCTCACTACTACTTCTACTTCTGCTATAGGTTGTTCCCATACAACCTTCACCTGTTAGCATGGTATGTATGTCCACAACATTAATTTAGGGCTTGGCGTAGTGACAGGTATACACTGAGTCCTAGTGAACTTACTTGCTATAGTAGATTAGGCCTTAGGTTCGCCAAGCCATTTCTGAGACTGAGGCACGGGTTGAGTAACACTTTGCAGCCTCACTTGTGGATAGGCTTGTACTAGTACACAGTTACATAGATACATTTGAGAGATAAGTGGAGCAGAGCCTCAGTCCAGCCCGACCTGTCGACTTGAGAACTATTTAGGAAGAGATCCAGTAGCTCTGTTTTGGGATAGGGGCAACAGTCTTAGCATCACTTGTGTTTCCTTTTTCTAATGCCACTGAGATAATTGTTAATCTGTTATCCTCTAAGGAGATACGACTTCTTGTCCTTAGGAAAAGACCTTTTCTAGAGACTGATATCTATATTGAGGCAAGAGGTAAAATTGCCAGAGATAAAATATTTTGAGGCTGTACGACTATGTTCCATTCCAATAAGAAGGCTCGATAGCACTTTAGCTAGAGAGGATAAGGGGTATTGGACCCTCCGGACATGCTGCCACTACTAGGAGACTACTAGGCAAGTTGAGAGTGGTCATACATCTAGGGACTAGCAGTTAGGAGCCTTGGTATGATTTTTTTTACCCTTATGCTTTGATTTAGTTATATTTTATTGCATTTAGACTAATGCAAACTCATTTCTATGGGGTGTGGGTAGTTATAGGCCTTCGTGAAGTCTAAGTAACCATGGCCTATAGCTATCCCAAATTTTGAGTTCAAGGGGTTTTCTTGCTTATGATAACATTTATTTTCTATTGAACCGACATGTTTAAAATATGTAAATAATATTAGTATCATATTGTACTAAAGTCTATGGCATATGTTAGTTTTGTGAAAAATGATACCCATCAAAATTTTGTGTTAGGTAGTTTTGATAACAACCATGTGAAATCAGTAAGTGACAGTGCTTGTTCTGATAAATTGAGGTCTAATTGTGATGAAAAACATGATCTGAGAGTCTGTTTTGATAGTGTAGTTAGTGTTAAGTATGTGTGAGCTTGTCTACATAATTTTGATACTATGTTGCAATTCAGAACTCGCCCTATTACTCTGACTAGGATTGTAATTTAGTTGGTTAGGAAAGGATCTTAGACCGTTTTTCGAATTAGTCCCCTTATCCAAAACAACCAACCAAATGCTTGTTGCATCCCTTGGTCTTAATGTTTGAGCTTGACATATACCCTTTTCTTTCTAAATACCTCATAATCGAGACTTTTTTAATGTGACATCCTGAATTTGGCCTTGGTCCTTCCTTGAATATTATACACCTTTTACTGAGGTTAAAAGCCTAAGTTAAGGGTGGCTACCAAAAGTGGCCTGATTCATTGGTTGGATATTGTGCACCTCAACTTAGGCTTAGGCTAAAAGCCTAAGTTGAGGGTGACTAGTGTAAAGGAAATCACATTAAATGGGAGGGAGCTAGTGATACATGAAAAAGGAGAAAAATATTTTATGAGTTCAAGAAAAATGAATAGATGCCTAAATAATGAGCTAAAAAGATAAAGAATGTGAAAAATAAAAGGCAACGAGCTTAAAACTGCAAGTAAGACACCCAGAAAGGTTTGAAATAGGATAAGGAAAGAGTAGTTTTGAAAATAACAATATTGGTAGGGTAAAAGTATTGAATAACTCAATGTAAAGGAGGGTCATTAGTCACTGAAAGCCCCTAGCAGTATGTTACATGCCAAGAAAGTCCTATAGTGATCCTAGTCGAAGTAGTCGAAGGTCATAGTTATGAGTATAATGGCAAACATATGGTATTGAACGCAATGTTTGAATATCTGCGGTGAGTGTGAGTAATTTTATTTAGTCCCAAGCATAAAATCTAAAAATACTATCATGAGTGGGATATGAGACTTCTTTTTATGAGGGCACTTGAGTTATACTGCTGATTCTAGGCTATTTCTGTGATTATGGCTTATCTGTGGTTGTCTTGCTTATGAAAGTCGCACTGTCACATATAATGATCTGCATTAGTTTTTTTGATGACTATCTAATATGCATTGACGAGTTAATTTGGGTGTCTATAATTGATTTAGAGATGACGTATGCCATTAGATTGAGGTCTGTGTGTTGCTATACTGCTTATGTAAATTGAGTATGTCGCTTTAGGACAAATAATAATTTTAAGTTGATGTGCTGCCAAAATACAACCATTTTGATTCTTAAAACTTGGAATGGTGTGTTCTTAAAGTGATGTTAGTAGAATTGATGTGTTTGTATGTTCATTTTGCAGGATTATAAGATTTGGCGTATTTTGCATGAATTTCCTAGAATTGGAGCTTATGAGGACTTATGGGCTACTCTAAGGGTCGTGGTTACTTCCATGAGCCGTAGAGAGGTTTCGTAAGTGAGATCCAGTGAAGGGTCAAATTTTAGATATTACATATACGAATTGTCAGACGAGCCATAGAATCTTTCATAAGTTGCGGATTAGTTTTGTGCCTGGAAAATCAGAAATTGAAGAGTTTTAAAAAGTTGTCAGACGAAACCCTCTACGAGTCGTTAGTCTGAAGACAACCCATAAAAAGGTATAGTGGAATTGAAGTCAATTTTTGGAAGATGTAGAGTACAAAGCCAAGGTACGGGCCGTCGATCCTTATACTGCCCACAACCCTATTCATAGAAGCTATCGAATCTAGTTTTCCTATTTTGTTTTGAATTTATATTTTACTTATTATAAATAGGTTTATTAGGTCTTTTAGTAGGGAGATACACAAGAGAATGGAGAAACATATTTGAGACTTCATATTTGTGATTTTTACATTAAAGAACATTACATTGTGATTTCTTGTGGAAATTTTTGGATTTCCTGTTCTTAATTTCATTATGGTAAGTGTTCAACTGTTCTATTCCATAACATGATTCTTTCATCTACAATAATTATGTATAGCTAAATCCAAAACTAGGGTTGTGGGAACCATGAAATACTAACAAGGTAAAAATAGATGATCCGTACTTCTTAGAAAGTGAGCATGCATATATTAGTTAATTGTCTTTGTTATAAATGCTTTTTAATGATGGACAATGTTAGTAACCATCTAATTCTTACTGACCGGATCAAGCTAGTAATGAATATGAAAAGAGATTAATTAATAGGATTCAAATATGATCCCTATCCTCTAATAAACCAAACAGGATCAAGGGGAGGTTGTACTGGAACAAAAGGTAAGGGTTAGCTATGTCACACTGTGAGGATGGATCAAATCATGTAGTGAAATTTACCTCACGTAGTTATGGGGAGCACAATACTCTAGTTACTTCTCTTGCTAGTTTCACAACACTTGCTTGTAATTTAGGTTCATTTACTGCTATACAAATTCAGGAGATAAGTATGTTAATACATTCGACTTGCTCATAATTACTCTAGGTCTAGACCATATTCCCCTTGGGATCGACGCTAACTCTGTTAGGTTATATATATTGACAATGACCACTTATACCTTCAAAAATAAGGTGTAGTTTAGGCGACATCAGCCTCCAAGAAGTGTTGTTAGAGGAAAAGGGTGTCCTGCTAGACAAAATTCTAACCAACCTGAGCCCTAGAATTAGGATGAACCCATAGGCTCAAATGTCCCTAAAAAGCCACCATAAGCTAACATCTCAAATGTTGAGCTTTGCCAGGCCATCCATACTTTGGCCTAAGTTGTAATAGAGATTGCTAGACAGGAAGCAGGTTTTCAAGATACGCTAAACATATCCAGCGTCCATGAGTTCTTGAGAATAAATCCGCCTAAGTTCATAAGGACTACACTCAATAAGGACCCAGATAACTACATTGATGAGCTTCAAAAAGTGTTTCAGGTGATGTATGTGGCTGGTGTTGATAGAGATAAGTTGGTTAACTGCTAGCTTAAAGGTGTGGCTAGACAGTGGTTTGACTAGTGGAAGAACAATAGAGGAGAGGGAGACCAATTCTGACTTGAGCAGTGTTTGAGAAAGCCTTCTTGGGGCACTTTTGCCAAGAGAGTTAACAGATGCCAAAGGTAAGAGGGTTCTTGAATCTGAACTAGGGCTCCATGACTATATAGGATTATGGTCTCAAATTTTCTAACTATCTCGCTATGCTCTGGATATGGTTGCAGATACGAGAGGGAGAATGAGTTTATATGTTGATGGGATGAATAAGGCGCTGAAGAAGGATGAGAGGGGAGTTATTCTTGTGAGTGATATAGACATCAAAAGGTTATGACTTATATACATAACCTAATGAGGAGAGAAACAAGATAGGGAAGATTATATAAATAAGATAGCGAAGACATCTAACCATGGGAAAAGAGGGAATGTGAATAGTAACATATTTCAGTCATTGCCAGTGCTATCATCTCCTAGTGCACCTACACTTAGAAATAGAATGAATATAGTTCTAAGAATTTTAGATCCTAGGGATCTTAGCCTTAGGCTAGTGTAGCTCAAGGTTTGTATGGTAAGCCATCAAGTGGCAAGTGCTACAAATTACACTTGGGAAAATACCGTGAGGGAGGTGATGCATGTTACAAATGTGGCCAAATGGGTCACTTTCAGAGAGATTATCCAAAGCAGGCTGACAAGGCCTAATCTACACCAACACTACCAACAAGGGGTAATTAGAGAGCTACCACTACTAATATCAGCAGTGGAACAAATCATCTATATGCTATGGGAAATTAACAGGAACAAAAAGTTGCACCAGATATTGTGACGTGTATCTTTGAGTCTTTACCTTTGATTGTTATGTCTTGCTTAATCCTAGTGTGCTATTCTATTTTTTGTAACTCCCCTAGTAGATTTAGGATTCTTCATGAGTATTTTTTTTAACCCTTTGTTGTTTTCTCTCTTATCGGTGAGTCTATCCTAGTCAAAAGGGTCTATAGAGATTGTGTAGTATCCATCCATCATAAGGATACCTTTGATGATTTAATAGAGTTAGAGATAAATAATTTTGATGTGATCCTTAGCATATATAGGATTCATGTCTGCTATGCCTCCATTAATTGTATGACCCAAACTATTGAGTTTCAATTCTTGAATAAACCAGTCCTAAAATGGAAGGAAAATTCTATTACACCCAAGGGTAAGTTTATTTCATACCTTAGGGCCAACAATTTAATCTCTAAGGGATGTATCTATCACCTAATGTGAGTTAAGACTGATGATCTAAAGTCTCCACCCTTTGAGTCAGTCCTGATTGTGAATGAGTTTTTTAATATGTTTCCTGAGGATCTTCCTAGAGTCCCTCTTGGTAGGGATATTAACTTTGGGATTGACGTTCTTCTCAATACTCAGCCTATCTCTATCCAACCTTATAGGATAGCCCCTGATAAGTTGAAAGAGATGAAAGAGCAATTGAAAGATTTGTTAGATAAGGACTTCATTAGGCCGAACATTTCTCCTTGGGGTGCTCTTTCCTATGCATGCGAAAGAAAGATGGGTCTCTCAGAATGTGTATTCATTATAGATAACTGAATAATGTCACGACAAAGAAAAAGCATCCTCTCCCTAGAATAGATGACTTGTTCGACCACCTTTAGCATTCCTCTTATTTCTCAAAGATAGACCTATGATCTGGTCACCATTATTTGAAGGTAAGGAAATATGAAATAACAAAAATAGCCTTTAGGACTTGATATGGCCATTTTGAGTTCTTAGGCTGTTACACCCCAAGTTGCTGTTAGGGCAGACTGGCATCAGCTACCGATAGGGCTCGAGAGAACCAACCTATATCTATGCGCTTTATATACATATTATTAGGAATTTTTATGTTTGGCATACTTCTAAGAAGATAAATGGTATTAATAAGATAAAAAGAGATGCATATAGCTAGGCTGTCAGGGCCAAGGTGTCTAAGTACGAGACATGACCACACTTTAACTTTACATATTCTATAAAGTCTCTAGCAAGAAAAAGTATTTACAAATGTTTGGGATATGCCCTGTCTAAATTATAATATGAACATATAAGATCTAAACACACAAAAAGCTCCGAAGCAACTTGGAGCTTGGTAACAACAGTTGAATGTCCTGTACTCTACTTGGGAGATCTACTAGCACCTTCTCCTGCAGCATGAAATGCAGGTCTCCTGGAAGGGACTCAGTACGATATATGTACCGAATATGTAAGGCAAAAGAATACTGTACTTGAAATATAACTCAAATGAAAACTATGCACTGATAGCGGATAAGAGACTACATTTAATTATACTTTCGGATCGAGTAATTTATGTTCTTTATATTACTTTACCTTTACTGTATAATCTGTGCATATTATGTACTATAAATGACTAGCTGATCAGTGGTAAACTATATCGGGATCATCCCTGGCTAGGTTTTTCCTCAACCCCTCGGGCTACTGTAGCAACCCGAGGCTACTTCACTTGTTCAACAATTTTTTTTTTGCTAAGTGTAGATTTGTATATCTTGCACAAGATATACACACA
>JAOTQJ010018195.1:0-17165 GCA_025642045.1 Solanum sejunctum | reverse complement strand
TTGTTGTTGTTGTTGTTGTTGTTGTTGTTGTTGTTGTTGTTGTTGTTATTCATGTTTTGATATATTGAGATAAGTAATTAAATCATAAGTATATTATATTATATCATTAATGTTCTTCCTTAAGGGTGGAAGTTGAAATCATTATGTATATTTGTTTATGGGTCAAAATAAATAAAGAAAATAAGGACTTGGTAGTGGAATATTTAATGAATAGGGATGGTTGGATAATGAGGTGTAATGTTATAGCATTAGTGACAATTGCTCGAAATTTATATACATTGAATATAATATTATTCTTTAAGTTATGAGAATCAGAATTATATTATTTGTTGGATTTAAGATTAAATCCTAGACTTGAAACTTTGGAAATTAATAACAAAATTGGTTGGTCCTTGGGTCTAGGCTAGACATATAGTAATATGGATATTGTGAGTTTTGAAATCTTATGGTGATAATTTACCTGACTAGCTCGTGGTGCTACGAATTCTATTAAAAAAGAAAAGGCCAAAGTGTTAGATTGACCGTGATTTAACTAAGGCAAGTGGACTTTCAAAACTTTGTAATTCTCGTAGAGTTCTCAAATTTTCATTTCTCCTACAGGTGATACATGAAATATTTTAATATTATAAAAAATGAGATGATTAAAAATGTAAATGTGAGTTGGTGTGTTATTATGGTACTTGAATTGATAAATGTGGTTAAGTGATGAGAATTTTATATTTTTAATACATATATATTGTTGTGGTTGGAGATTATGAGTGGATTTGTGTGTGAAATTCATATCATGTTCATTCATTCCATGACATGTATATTTGCATTGATTCTAAATATTGATATGAGTGAGAAAGAAAATATTAGGACCAAGGTTTTTACCAGTCGAGATATGATGCCGAGGTCTTTGCTCGCGAAATTACGATGTTGAAAAGTTTATGATAATATTGTGATGCTGAGGTTTTTGCCGGTGATGATGTGGTGTTGAGATATTTTTTTCAGTGATGTTATAATGCCGGGGTCTTTGCCGACGATTATTGCATAAGCATTGCATTTCACCCTTGCATATTATTTCATAGCATGATATTATTTTTATGATTGATTGTGCTATCATTTTTAGCTTGTGCTTTGGATCTGTGATATGGTGAGATACCATCTTTATTATGTATTATGTCTTGCTGGGTTGGACTAACTTTCTGTGCAGGTTATAGTCGTGGAGATCGATTGGGACGAAAGTAATTTGTGTATTCCATTAGACTTCCTTTGGTTTGTTAGTTGACTTGTTGAGTGCCGCGTGGTATTTGGTACTCACCCCTTGCTTCTACACTTGTGTAGGTTGTGAGTCCGTACAGTGAATAATATTTTCCTTGATCCTCTGAGGCTTTCCAGGAGAAGTAGAGAGGTAGCTGTTGTCATCTGACTGACTCTCTTGTTCCTATTTTTTCTGTACTTGTTCTATTCAAGAAGAAGGACAATTTGGACTTGTATTTCTTTGATTTTTTGTATTGTTAGTGACTTGTATGCGTGGCAACCAATTCTTAGGTGGTATTTAAGTTTATGAAAATTCTTAGCTTTAGTTATCTTCTCTAGTTAATTACTTCTGTGCTATATGTTTATTATCCCTTTGAGTTAAGGCTGAGTTGTTCTGGTGGGATTGAGCAAGTGTCATCACGCCAATTTTTGGGTCGTGACATAACAGTGCTATGGTATGACTTGTAGTTAGAAGTTTTGATACAATAACTTTAAGTTCTTACATAGTAATTTTGCGTTGTTAGTTTTGCTAAGTTATGAATCTCATCAAGCTTGATTATTTAAAGATTTGTTTTCATAATCTCAAACTTGTTAAAAACTGTATGTGTTAGTTAATTATGTTGGTTTAATGGTTCTCCCACCAGGGGGTTAGTATGGGTGCTAGTCACAGTCTATTCGGGATCATGACATTAAATGAATTTGTATTTATGCTTTTGAAAGGAAACCTTAAATGATACTTATGCATTGAATTCTTTGATCTTTGAAGTCTTATTTTACTGTTGTTGAACATGATGATTTAATACTATTTCTAGTGTGCCTCTGCATACACAGTATATTTCATATACTAATCACATATTATTTTTATGTTGTTTCCTTAAATGATGTGTATTTCAGCATTTGTCTTTAAGAGTCGTGGCTAGTGCGGTTGCGGCAGTTCTAGATAGTAGTTGGTGATTCCTCCTTATTAGGGGACTTCATGGATTGATTTTAGATTGATTTTCCTTTGTTTTATATCATTTTCTTCATTTCAACTGAAGTAGTTGGAGCTCATTTCAGATCAGACTTCTTTATTTAGTCTAGATAGTAGATACTTATTTCAAACATTATATATTAGTCTCATGGATATGTTAAGCTCTACATTTTGATACATGATCGAGCTTCCACTTCCATTTTCAAATGATGTGCTTAGATATGTTATGCCAATGGTTATCTTAGAATCACTTATGATTTCAAGTACCATGCCTCAGCAAAGATGTAGACTCAAGTCTTGACTCATAATTTCGGCAATCTCTCATATTGTGTCTTAAGATTTCAGAATAAAGAAATCTAGCTTTGTCTCCTCAATGAAACCTCCTTATATTTTTCAGAGGAGAAGTATCATTTGTGCAGTAATTATGAAAAATTAAGCATCTGAAAGTGGTATATACTCCATAGTGGTAAAAAGCCTTACTCCAATAATTGAAAAGGTTATATCTTCGGAATTGCTTCCAATTTCCACTATTATAGTGCCCGCAGGTCTAAGTGTATATTCAGTTATATAAGGCAGATGTGTTGGAGACTGTTGAGGATAATTTTGATGGTAAGTTGATGGGATGAATGTAAATTAGTAATTTCTATTAACTTTCTTAGTGAGACTTTAACCTTGAAGTAACTTGAATATTTTCCTCTAGTCTTTTTCTTCAAATCTCTCCAATAATACTTAATAGTTCATCACTTCTTAGATTTATTCAATCTTGTTGAGTTTGTTGACATTGTCATATGATTCAGATTTGCCAATCACATCAGTCAATACCTTCGAATAGATTCCTCGGTCACCTTACCCTCCTAACTATGTTATCCTTCCACGTGTCTTCTTTTTCCTTTTGTTGCTTTCACTTAGTTGTTGCCTATACTATTTTTTCTAAACAAGTCTCAAACCTGAATTTGCATCCTTTGTGATCAACCTAAACTAATAAAATCCTCTGTTTTAAATATGTTTGTTAAACATATGTCAAGACAAAAAAGGTTTAGTTAAAAGCATACTTGAACTAGGTATACGTAATTAAATGCACACCTAAACTATGAGAGGTCTTAATTATTCCTTCAAACATGAATATTTGGAACTATTTATCCCCTAGACAATGAGAAGCCTTAACGGCGTCCTCAGTTATTCAATGAAATCCAAATGTTAATCAATCAGCCTATGTCTTTTATTTAAAAAAATTTCCAGTTTATTATCTTCATGATGTCATTTGGCCTATTTTTAAACAAAAAAGAGAGAGTACACCATGCATCGTATATACTAGTAGATGTGTGTTTTGAAAAATAGTTAGTGATAGTTCGGCCAAAACCTCACAAAAAGGTAATAGTCAGATGTGCTTTCAACCATTGTCTTAATAATTTAGACATTGTTTCCTACTGTAATGACCTTGCCGGTTATTTTTGAGTTTATTTATGAAAATTTGTATTTAGCCCTTTCAGAAGTTGCTTTGGACCTATTCTGAACTATGTATGTTGTTGGAATAGAGATCTTGTGTTTTAATAGTAGAAAATGTAAATTTTGACATTTTTAGAAGCTTAAGTTACTGAAAAAGTGAGTTTTTGTACCATTTGTTGTGCCAGGTGTCTGAATAGAATTCCGTTGATTCCATTTGCTCTGGAACGCCAAATTTGGTCTAAGAAAAGTGACGGAACTGAAATTTAGAGTTAAAACAAAGATTTTGGACCCAAAATTACATGTTTAGTTGATTTCGGAGCCTAAGTTTGACTTTGGTTAGCATTCGGAGTTCGAAAGCTCTAATAGAAATTCCTACAGTTCCAGTGGTTCTAGATGGTGAAACTAACGCTAGAAATAGTATCGTTGTAATTTTTAGAGTTCTTGAGGGCATTTTGGTATTTTGAGTTTTGACTAGTTTTAACGAGATTTATTGGTAACTAGGTCGAGGAGTCCTCAGAATCAAATTTTGATAATTCCATTGAGATCGGATGCCCTTTTTGGTTGCGGTACATGTTTGGTGTGTGTGAATCAGGTTTCAAATGTACCTCGGGTGACCAGTCTGAGTTGAAAATGATAGTTGGTTTCTGAAATCTAGCTACCAAACCTTCTCCTCGTTCACGCCCTTTTGCTCTGAGTTCGCGGAGGCCTAATATACCATTTTTTCGTATTCGCAAACAAGGTCTCCGCATTCGTAGAGGTCAGTTTAGTGGACCCTTCGTGTTTGCGGGCCTTGTTCTGCGTTCATAGAACTTCATTGGATATTCCCTCTGCGTTCGCAGGCCCCAACTTGCATCATGGAATATTAATTCACATTATCAATTTTAAAACCGAGAAAACACCATTTTTATCCATTTTTAACATTTTCAAGCTTTCTTGGGCAAATTTTTACAAGGATTTCTTTGGAAAACTTTTGGGTAAGTGTTTCTATCTTCAAATTATTTAATATCCATCACTTTTCTCTTTATTTTGTCTTGAAATTCATGATTTTGAATGTTTAAAATTGTGGTTTTCATGTCTTTGATTTGAAAACTTTAAATGTTGATTTCTCTTTCAATTTGAACTCAACTTCAGCGTGATTTTTACCCATGAACTCCTTTTCTCGTGTAGAATCATAATATCTCTTGAAACCCAAAACTTAACCTTTGTTTTGACCATTTTACCCTTGGATCAAATTTATGCCAATATGGGTATCAAAATTGAGCTGTTGATAAGTATTATCTATTCTTGATAGTGGTTGATCGAGTCGAGCTCGATTTTGAGGTGTTGACTGTATGAAAGGTTGGTTCGAGTTTGATTTCGACATCGAGGTAGGTTCGACAAACCATTTGGGACTGAATTGATTTGGATTGTTTTATGAGTAATTGAATTGATATGATGGTATTTTGGCAAAAATGTGATATCAGGTATATTGGAATTGGAGTAATTTGTGAATTTGTTGGCAAATGGGATGTATCCTTGATATTCAAAATTCTTTTGAATGTTGTTGTGATAATATGAGACTTGTGATATCATTTGGGAAACTTCGAGGTAATTGATGGTATTTGAGATATTTTCTAGGAATCATGTGCATATTTTTGGATTTCTGATGTTCGGTATCATTGACATACTTGGTTATTGGTGAGAGTGTAGTGATTTGAGACATGTTGGTGACTTGTGGTACTAGCTATGATATTTCACAATCTTTATTTGACTCTATGGTACATTTATTAGTTATCTGATGTCATGACCTGGTTCTGGTCATGATAGTACCTATTAGATCCCACCTACAGGCCATTTAATTATCCAATCCTAGGGTATTATCCTAAATCACTAGTCACAAATATAATAGATACAACATCATAAAACAACAGACCCTACCCAAAACCTAGAAGTTAATTGTACAGAGCTACAATAGATATGAGCACCTATATAAGAGCAAACAGAATCAATCGATTCTGGATATACAAAAATATATATTCAACAGTTCTCTCAGGTTGGAAGTAAGAAATCAATGAAGTAAACGAGGTAAGGTCTTACATTATATGCAATTTGTTTTGACTACTATAGTATGTTTGACCAAATTCCTTATAAAGAAGTGATTAGCCATCCATACCTTGCATTTATGCAAGAAGTGATTTTCATGATGACCTTCTAACTATATAACACTAACTTCTATCATCATGTCAATTAGCTGCCAAGACATTAACATTATTTTTACTAAGTTGTTCTTATTAATCCGTAGGATGGGGTTGTCGAAAAGTGTTGCACGAAAAGAAAAAGAGAATGTTCCATCTTGAAAAGGGAATCCGCAACAAAGAAATGCAAAAGTGACAACTTTGACAAGAGTGAGGTCAAAAAGTTTATCCCTGACGGAAGGAACAACCCAAATTAGTGTTGGCATATATAGGATTTCTCGAGGTTCATGGATTCAACAAATTGTGGGAAATCTTGTAGGCTACGTCAGCGGTGAAACTAGTATGGTGGGTTTGGTGTTGGAATATGATATGACAAGGGTCTTGTATTCTGTGCAAACACTGGTGGCAGTGGAGGAGGGAAAGGTTGTGGTAGAATTTGAATGTGTCAACATTTATGTTTGATGTTTTTAGTGATTTTCAGGTAACAATATTTGTGAAAGTTAAGTTTTCAATAAATTTCTTGAAATAAATTACTTTGACATTTGTTCCATGAATGCTCAATGATTTTTGTTCATTCGGTCTAATATGCAGCATGAGTGTAGCTATCTTTCATTGAAGAGACTAAATAAGAAATGTATGCAAAATTGTTGCCAATCAAACTTTGTTTAAGAAAGAGGGAGGAGAAATACATGAATTCTCTAGATCAAAATAGACAGAAAGCAAACCTAAAGTAGATAGAAAGCAAACCTGATGTAGACTGTTATCTGCAATTATTCTCTTAAAGAAACAATAAAGTGGACAACGTCTTGTTAAAAAAAAGTTGTAAAAAAATACAATACCAAAAACATTTTATATAATATAGCAAAACACTATATGGGCTGGAAGGGATGGGGAGTGGTGGTTTGAGGTGGGAAGTCTACCGGTGGGAATTGAGGATGTTGGGGGAGTGTGCTAGAGTGATAATTATGGAACTTCTTTTCTTACTTTATTATGAAAATCATTATTAAGGAGTTTTTTTTTTTTTAAAGAAATCGATTTTCAAAAAATATTTTAACCAATCAAATATGAAAAAATATTTTCCTTCATACCAAACACGCTCTTAAAGTAAAATTTGTAGCTTTTAAATTTTTTTCTATTATTTTTCAAAACCTCATTTTGTTTAATTTCATGAAATCTCCTCATACAGAGATTCAAATTTTTAAATATGTTATTATCTTTTTGCTATTTATTGTTTCTCCTTAACTAGTCAACTTTTATGTTGCATATGTTTGTCCCTGTCATGCATAACAATTCATATGGACTAATTATTTTTGAAGGTCTTCATTGACATTTTCTAAAAATATATGAAGTAACTTAGGCTTTGGCAAACGATTTAAGATTTAGAGAGTTTATTATTTTATTCAAAAGGTAAATGGTGTACTATTTTTCTAATTTAATAAATTAAGAGAATTAAGTGAAATTGATAGAGCATCGTGTAATGACACTCCAGGTCATTTATGCTATTTTAGATACTAGGCTCGCTCCATGTGCATTGCACGTGTATGACTATTCTCTAAAAGTGATGAAAAATGTAAAGGACTGGTGTTAACATGTATTAGTAAATGGCATATGAAATCATAAGTCAATCCAAATGGGGCACTTTGTCTGCTTTGATTGTACTTATTATGAAAGAGGTCAATCTGTTCCGTTTATGTGATTCCGATAATTCACATCTAGGACTTCCAAAGTCGTTGAAGCATTTGACTGTTTTCACTGTTAGAAGCTGTATATTGAGATTCGACCGTTTGTTTGGATGTTTGTTAGACATTACTCACAGGCTGTGTTAGACCCCACATTCATTGCCTCTACTGATTAAAGAAAGTTCCCAAAGCTGAAAGAATCCATGGCAATGCGTGGGATAGAAAATGTCAATGTTTTAAGTCCATTATATCTTTGTCACTAATTTGCTCATCCATAAGAAGGAACATTGAAGAAACAACCAGGACTGAGGAAATCCACCATAATCGAATTGCATGAATCATAAAATGAAGAACCTCACAACAGTTAAACAGTGGACAAGTGATATAGTTCATTTGGCAGAGGTTACTGTGTTATAGGGTGATAATTTCAATCCATATAAGGTAAAAGGAATCCATTTTACCCATATTTATTTTAGTGGATCACTCATATTTTCTAAATGGGTAAACAGGAGTTGATCTTTTTTTTTTTAAAAAAATTATTGGGATGAGCATAAATACCAAAAAATCAAAAAATTGAACCAAACCAAACTAATTTGTTTTTCAGTTCAGGTGTCGAGGTGGGGTGGGCGAAGGGGGGAGGAGGCAAAAAAATTATCTCTTTTTTTAATTTTGTATTAAAATGAGCATAAATATCGAAAAATCAAAAAATCGAACCAAACCAAACTAATGCGATTTTTCGATTCGGTGTCGGGGTGGGGCGGATGAAATTAACTTTTTTTTAAATTTTTTATTGGGGCGGACATAAATACCGAAAAATTGAACCAAACCAAACTAATTGAGTTTTTCAGTTCGGTGTCAGGGTTGGAGGGCAAAAATTTTTTTTTATTTTTTATTGGGGCGGGCATAAATATGGAAAAATGAAAAAAATTGAATCGAACCAAACCAAACTCATTCGGCTTTTCGATTTAGTGTCGACGTGGGGCGGGGGAGCCAGAAAATTTAACTTTTTAAAAATTTTTTATTGGGGTGGACATAAATACCGAAAAATCAAAAAATCGAATCAAACCAAACTAATTTGATTTTTTGGTTCGGTCTAGGCGTTCTTTTTTCAGAAGTTCAGTTATTCGATTCGGTGTAGGGGTCTCAAAACTTGGGCATATCGAAGAACCGAACTTTTATTAAAAAAATCAATCTAGTTTTGATTTAATCTTTTTTGACTTCAAGAGAATAGAGTGGGTTGGAACCATTCTTATCCAATCCATATTTGACCAAATCCATATTTACCCATATTTTATATGGATGGATTGTGATCCAATCCGTTTTGACTAAATCCATATTCAATCCATCCAAATCCAATCCAATCTACCCATTTGCCACCTCTACTGTGTTGAGTCTACCCTGTACTGAAATCAGTGAATAAATTTGCAAGTGTCCAATGGTTTCCAAGTGACCTTCTACATTAACAAATCATAATTGTTCAAGATTAAAACAAATGACTTTTCCTTCTCATAAATTGTAAAAGTATTAACCCTGAAATTTTCCCACCTTCAGTAATTGTACTAACATATTTCTTCCAATATCGAACATCAACTATCTAGTTAAAGGAATTTTCAGTAAATAGGTAAGTATGTATTATGAAGTTACAGCCAAAACATCCAGTATGAGATAGCGCCAGTGTACCAAGAATGTGCTTCATTATTGTCATAATCGAATTTCATCTTTCTTACAGATGAACTGCATACAGAAGCACACCCCGCATTTTTTTTATTGAGCTTCACGCAGTTGACAGGTGGTGGATTAGTTGTCTGGTTGTTCGGAATATAGCTTTCTCACTTCTTTAAAGTTAACTAATCCATAGAAGCTGATGAAAAATGTAGTTGACATCTAATCTGAAAAGTAACAGCAGGGTATATCTCGAAGCAACAAGTGACGAGCAAGCTGCAACCCATTTTACATTTAACATGCACTAAACAGAAGTTGTTGCCCTTATTTGAGCAAAAAGGACAAGCTCCATTTCCCTATGTTTGAGAAATGTCAAAGGTGCTTCAGTTCATGTTCTAAATAGCAAAGACGAACAAATACAAGTTAAGTAATCTAAAGTCTGGATTGGCCGAAAGCTTTTATACGTAGCGGCCTTAACGTTGAGTTTATCATCTTTAAGCTTCTGCAGAAATGCTCCATCCTTTTGGGTGAAATCTTCCCATAGAGTCACAGTTGTATGCTCCATGTTGGAGTGTAAGTCCGTCCTGGTTATTTAACAGTAAAGAAGCAGATAATTATAGGCATGATAAATTGTATTTTCCGAGCTTACAGTTCATTGGTAACTATAATTTCTCAAGTTTGCTATATTTGATTTCAGTGAGTGGTTTCACCACAACCAACACCCAAATTAAGTCTGTCAATAGGTAATGGACAATAGTGTACGTTAATCTGTACTGTACCACAGGAATGAATGATATTTCAGGTGGAAACTTACCAAAGATAGCGCCAGTTGGAAGTTTCTCAGCATTTTCCAAGGATTCAAAGCCATCATAGAATTTGCCTGGGCCAGCATCATGGGCGCACTCCTTTATGATTGTATTGTTTGTAAAGGCCAATTCAACCTCTTTATGCACGGAGGAGTAGTTGGAGTTCACACGATCCAAGTGACTAACAAGAATGTAGTAACTCTTATTTGGTTTCAAGGAGTCCTTCCATGTTTCGATGTGCTTGTTAAATAGTGTTGCTTGAATCTTTGTTCCCTAGTAGTGAGCAATAGATGTCAACATTAGATAGAAAGCGTGAAAGGTTGTATAGTAAGAGTACTATTGTAAGTGACAAAAGTGGTACCTTTTAATCAACTAATATAATCGTTCTGTAAGTCCCTTCATGCCTTGAATTCTTGTAAGGTATTATTGAGCCCTGTCGTATGACCAAGACTCACATCACCGAAGAAGCAGAGTTTCATGGTATCACATTTATCAGAATGCTAAGTTTTGTTAGTTCAATTTCAGTGGACATGATGGTTGAACCTGGATGAGGACAGGAACATACCGAGATGAGATGTCCAATGTACCCAGCCATTGTAAATTTATTTTGCTAGCAGAAATGTGAAAAAGAAGCAAAATTGTGGGTCGCGGCAACTGGTGGTGTTTTGCCTTGCAAGAGTGATCAATTCATGTTCTGTGGAGCAAATGCAATTAGCGCCTGAAAAATGTACAAGTCGTAACTTTAGAGAATTTTTCTGAATATTCAGGTCTGTTCCAAGTTATTATATTAGGACATGTCATTTTGTGGGGCAGTATGTTTCAGTTGTACAAGGTGCAAGGATCAAGTGGTCTTGGTGGAAGCGGGCAGGTTTGCATTCTGATTTTGTTCTTCTTTGCATATTAGCAAAGTGTCTACAAAGCTGGTATCGGCTTTTGCACGAACGCAGTCATCTCCGTGGTTCATACATTAAAAAGTTTTCTTGAAAGAAACGAGGCAATTAAATGTTGTTGTGACAGAATTCATCTTTCAATTGAGGCTTCCTGCATTGAAACAGTGAAGGGAGAAGAGTAAAGTAGAGCGAGTTTGAATAAAATAGAAGTACATTTGTGATGTAGCAAAAGATATGTCCATGTTTAATGTTAGCATGATTGTAGTTGTATCAACATGATTGAAGTAAATCATGATTATAGGGATCCATAATAATTGTAGGGATTCGTAATTAGGGAATATATTTTATTACCTTGTATATATTTATTTCCTAGAATAGGTAGAAGTCTTGGTAAGCAGATTCTTGTATGTATTAATGGTGTACCTCATGATGAGAAAATAAGAAAGAATTCAGTTAGCAAATTTATTCTTACAGTGCAACATGGTATCAGAGCAACTCTGATTAACAATCGAATTGAAATCGAAACGAAACCCAAATCAATTTTTTCTTCACAATGGGAGACCAAACAAATTCCACCATTCCCACCAACCCTCTTCTACAATCTATCATTGTCAATCAGGATAACTCAACTTTCCCTATCAGTATTGTTCTTGATGAAACGAATTTTTCCCTTTGATCACAATTGATGGATGCGCATTGGTGCACGAAACAAAATAGGGTACTTGACAGTAGAAAAAGTGAAACCAACAACGAATGATCCAAGTTATACAACATGGATTACTGAAAATAATATAGTTAAGAGTTGGTTCATCGATTCAATGAGCCCTTACCTTATGCAGCGATTTATCCAGCTAGCCACAGCCAAAGAGATATGGGAGGCTATAGCAAAAACCTTCTATGATGGATTTGATGAAACCTGTTTATTTGAGTTGAATCAAAAGTCTTTCACCACCAAGCAGAATGGTCGACCTTTGTTTACCTTCTATAATGAATTAGTTGAAATCTTTCAAGAAATAGACCATCGAGTAGAAGCACAGGAGGAAGCAGTTGCTGGATTCATACATACGCATTCCATTGTGGCCAGGCTGCGAGTTCATATATTCCTCAGTGGACTTGATGCAGAATTTGATCAAGTTCGTGGTGAGATTCTATGGAAGGATCCAAAGCTGGATCTGGAAAGTACATATGCATATGTTAGACGGGAATTTCAACAGAGGCAGACCATGGGAACTTCTTGCCCATTTCCTGAAAGCTCAGCCATGGCAGTTCACCGAAACAAAGGGCGCAGTAACTCATCATCTGGAAAGCTAATGATTTTATTTGCAGTCATTGTGGTGAGAAAGGACATTCGAAGCGACGCTGTTATGAGATTATTGGATAACCGAATTGGTGGGATTTCTCAAAGAGGCCTAGAAAATATATCACTGGCAATGCATCAATGGCTACACAAGAACACCACAGATCCACCCAAGGAGAAAAATCGCAACCCACTGCCAATGTTGTTCATCCAGGTACTTCTGGTAAGGTGGATGTATTCTCTGTCACTACTAAGAATAGTGCTTAGATTATTGATACAGGGACAATTGATCATATGATGAATGATTCCACAAAATTACAGACTTTTAAATCCTCATCTCAATCTGATATCTCTACCGTAAATGGTAGCACTTCTCCCATTACAGGAGAAGGATCTATTGTTCTTTCCAGTACTTTGATGCTTGATACCGTCCTAGTGGTTCCCACACTTGCTTATAATCTTTTATCAGTTGGCAAAATTACCTCAACCCTCTACTGCACCGAAACTTTTTGGCCTTTATTCTGTGTTTTTCAGGACATTCTGACCCGGAGGACTCTTGGTTATGGTGTTAAGCGAAATGAGTTGTATTATTTGGAGTTGACTAGAGATGGAAAAAGACAATTTCAACACGCATCACACAAGTGGGATTGACAAGACTCGTGATAGTGTTTGGCTTTGGCATAGGCGACTCGGTTACATTTCCTTTGCGTACCTTAAGAAACTTAGGCCATCTTTGTTTTCTGGTTTAGATATTTCAGATCTTAAATGTGATGTATGTGAATTGGCAAAAAACCATCGTGTTCCGTGTTCACCCAGTTTAAATAAATGCTCCCAGCCTTTTGTTGTCATACATTCTGATATTTGGGGACCTGCAAAGGTTCCATCCCTCCCAAATGCTGGTTATTTTCTTACATTTATAGATGAATGTACTAGGTTTACATGGGTATCTTTGCTTCGTAAGAGGAGTGATACATGTACGGAATTTAAGGAGTTTTACAACGTCGTCCATATCCAATATCAACAAAAATTCAAATTTGGCAACCTGATAATGCCATGGAATTTGTTGATGCTTCATTTGGTGAATATTTGAGCCAGTTGGGAATACGACACCATAGTTCTTGTACATATACACCACAACAAAATAGGTTGGCAGAAAGAAAGAATAGGCAAATAATGGAGATAGTACGTGCATCTCTCTTTGGGATGAACATGCCACGATTTTATTTGGGCGGAGGCAGTCAACTCTGCCGTGTATCTTACAAATCGGGTTCCTTCACGGTTTATTGGCTTCCAAACTCCACAAGAGAAATTGAAATCTTTTTTGCTGAATTCCTCATCTGCCGAATCTTGAACCAAAAATTTTTGGGTGTACTGTATATGTTCATACTCCCAAAGTCTTATGAAACAAATTGGATCCTTAAGCCACACGATGTATTTTTGTTGGATATTCAGATTTCCAAAAGGGCTACAGATGCTATGATCCAAGCACGAAAAAATTGCATGTCTCCTTAGATGTATCCTTCCATGAAACTAAGCCATACTATACGAGGTGGGGTGGGGTGGGGGCATTCTGGGATCCTCTCCTCAGGGGGAGAACTCGAGTGATGAGACTGAGTTAAGGCAAAACCAATGGAAATTCTAAAGGTGGAATTATTTTTTCAGAATTAGAGGCCATCGAAGAAGAATTAAATACACCTCAAGTCACCATTGATCAGCCTAATGTAGATGCTCCAAGTTTGCCAAATGCATCTGTGAATGATGATGATGATGAAGATCCATTAGAAGAGCTATTGTTAACACCATTAACCGAGGAGACTCCTACTTAGAATGATCAAGCTAATGTTAGACCACAGGTAACAAATGATTCCCTCTCAAATTGTCCTTTAGCTTACCGATTACCACCAAGATCAAATAGGGGTGTCCCAAAGAAACAATATGAACCTGATGTCAGAGTAAATGTTAAATATCCTATCAATAATTTTACATCTACTCATAGGCTTCCAGATTCATATGCCCTAAATGTTGATCAATTGTCCAAAGTGTCTATTCCTAACTGTATGCAGGAAGCATTAGCAGATCCTAGGTGGATGAAAGCAATGAATGAAGAGAGAGAGGCTCTGAAAAAGAATGCAACTTTGGAACTGGTTTCATTGCCGAAAGGGAAGAAACCTGTTGGATGCAAATGGGTATACACTATAAAACTTAAAGCGAATGGAAGCATCGATAGGTATAAAGTATGATTGGTAGCAAAAGGCTACACACAAAATTATGGAGTTGATTATCAAGAAACTTTCGCACCAGTTGCTAAGCTTAATACTATTCGCATCCTCATATCAATTGCTGTGAATCAAAATTGACCTTTACGGCAGTTTGATGTAAAGAATGCCTTCTTGAATGGTGAACTGGAGGAAGAAGTTTATATGGATATTCCACCTGGTGTTGAATATGAACCTGTACACCAAGGTAAATGTTGAAAATTTGGCCCAAGTTGGAATATTCAAACTTGGCAACTTTGCAAGTTGTTTTCTCAAGGTTTGGCCATTCAAACTTGGCAACCTTGCAAGTTGTTTCCAAGTGGCCATTCAAAGTTTGCAGGCCAAAATTTTTCTATAAAAGGAGCATTGCTCCTCAGTTTAAAATCATTCATAGAATAAGAGAGAGCCTAAGAGGTTGTGAAATAACATTGTGTATTTTGTGAGTGTTGTAATACTCATTTTATATCACTGATTGATACATAAAATTATATCCTCGTAGTGCTTAGGCCCAGTGAGGTTTTGTTGTACACTTTTTTATTATAGTGATAGTTTGTTCATCGTCGTTCGTGGACGTAGCCTAATATTTATTGGGTGGACCACGTTAAATCTGCGTCTCCATTTTATTACCTAGCCAATTTATTTATACTTTTCAATATCAAATCCCTATCCTTATCGCGCTTCCGCTATCGCCTGATATTTTCTAACAAGTGGTATCAGAGCAGGGTTATAATAGTCACAAATACTGTATGGTTACTGTTCATACATACGATCACTATTCATACGTACGATAGTTTTTCAAGATGGCTTTTGTTACAAAATTTGATATTGAAAAGTTTGATGGCAAGATTAGTTTTTCTATCTGGAGAGTTCAAAACGAAGGTCGTTCTCACACAGAACAGGTTGAAAAAGGCTCTTGAAGGGGAGTCGAAAAAATCCTACTCTATGACAAGTGAGCAATGGATGGAGTTGGATGAAAAAACTTTATCAGCAATCCAACTTTGTTTATTCAAGGAGGTGCTCCGCGAGGTGGTTCATGAGACTACTGCTGCAGAACTTTGGCTCAAGCTTGAATCTCTGTATATGACCAAAAGTCTTGTAAACAAACTCCGTTTAAAAGAGCATTTGTACACGCTCCGTATGGCTGAAGGTACTCCTATTCAATCTCATCTTAATGAGTTCAATTCTATTATTATTGACCTAGAAAATCTAGAAGTTAAAATTGATGATGAGGATAAAGTTGTCTTATTAGTCGTCTCTTTACCGTCTACCTATAAACACTTCAAGGAAATAATGTTATATGGAAATAATGAAACATTATCTTTTGAGGATGTCAAGTCTAACTTGTTATCCAAAGAGAAATTTGATCTTGAAGTTCGTTATGATGATAAAGTCGAAGGGTTGTCTGTTAAGGGTAGATCGGTTGAAAAAAAAGAGTACAAATAAAAAGCAGTCTAGGTCAAAATCTAGGGGACGTAATTCCAAATCCTGTCGCTATTGTAAGAAAACTGGGCATGGAATTTTTGAATGTTATAAACTGAACAATAAAAAGAAAAGAGAAGAAAAATCAAATCAACCACAGAAATCTATTGTTGAAGGCAGTGTCATTGAAACTGAATTTGATGGTGACATATTATTTGATACTTTTGAAAAGAGGAGTAAAACTGAGTGGATTCTAGATACTGGTTGCACCAATCATATGTCTCCTCACAGTGACTGGTTCACCACATATATCAATTGTGGTGTTGTCTTGATGGGAAATGATTCTCAATGCAAGGTTGTTGGTATTGGTAGTGTGCAAATTAAGACCCATGATGGTTGTATTAGGACATTGATAAATGTGCGTCATATTCCTGATTGAAAACATAATTTGATCTCTTTAGGTACTCTTGAATCTCTTGGTTTTAAGTACTCAGCTGAAGGTGTAATTATGAAGGTGTCTAAAGGTGCCCTGGTTCTTATGAAAGCAGACAAACATGGTAGCTTGTATGTCTTACAAGGTTCTACTATAACAGGATCAGCAGCTATGTCCACATCCTCATTATCTGGTCGTGATCTCACTCGTTTGTTGCATATGCGTCTTGGCCATACGAGTGAGAAAGGTATGAATCTATTGAGCAAAAGAGGTCTTCTTGGTGATGGTACGGGTAAACTGGAATTCTGTGAACATTGTGTATTCGAGAAGCAGAAAAAGGCAAGTTTCTCCACTGCAATGCACCGTACTAAAGGTATCCTCGACTACATCCACTCGGATCTTTGGGGACCTTCCAAAGTTCCTTCTATTGGAGGGAAGCGCTTCATGATGACCTTGACTGATGATTTCTCCTGCAAAGTTTGGATCTATTTCTTGAGGCATAAAAATGAAGCATTTCCTACTTTCAAAAAATGGAAAGCTCTTGTTGAAACCCAGACAGGGAAGAAAGTAAAGAAGCTCCGAATAGATAATGGCTTCGAGTTCTGTGAAATAGATTTTAATGAGTTTTGCGCTCAAACTGGTATCTCAAGCTGGTATTGCTAGACATAAAACATTGGTTAGAAAGCCTCAGTAGAACGGTGTTGCAGAACGAATGAACAGGACTCTACTCGAGAGAGCTCGTTGTATGCTCTCCCATGTTGGGTTATGGCATCGACGTGACCTTTGGTGTGAGGCGGTTTCTACAGGTATTTCTGCTGTCACATCCCAACCTAGGGTCGTGACCAGTGTCCGATAGGGACACCTAGACACATGCTAACCTTAAATTCCTAAT
>JAOTQJ010018184.1:0-17165 GCA_025642045.1 Solanum sejunctum | reverse complement strand
TGACGTCGAACCTTGTCTCTGTTTAGCTTGCAATTTCAAGCTAAGTAAGTAGATGAATCACCTATTAGATTATTAATACATACAACCACCTTAATTCTATTACTTGATTATATCCTTAATTTAACATAAAAAATGCATATACACAAAGCTCTCACAAGCATTAGATGACCATATCACCCATTAACACGAGAATCAAGCACTTTCAAGAATTGACGCAACTTCGACCAAACCATATCAAGATTTATTCCCATAGTATTAGTACATGTAAAATGTGGGGTGTTACATTTTTAAATTCATAAACTCCACCAATTTAGTATACCTAAGCTCAAGAGGGAAGAATCTATTAAGGAAAGCCATTTTGAACTCCTCCCAAAGCACTACATTAGAGTTTCCTTTCTCCTCCTTCCATTGGTCACATCATATTTGGTCCCCTGGTTGAATTGATTGACCACCACTTGGGCAAGCATAGTGGGAGCATCCCAGAGCTCACCATTGGTAGGTTTCTCCTCGGGAGTTTGGGCCCTTCTTCTTTGAGTGTTAGGCATGATCTAGCATAGAAAACAACAATGGTTAGGGGGAAAAACTTACTTCAACTCTATAGAATGACTTAGAACATGAAGAAGAGAAACATCTCCTAAAACACCGTATAGCCTCCTACTCATAGTTGTGGTGCACAACACAATCTTGAATAAAACTCTAATTGATGTGGTGTGCTAGTCTTCGAGGATCTAACAACCTACTGTTGTGATACAAAGTTTTTCATGACCTAAGCCTTGGGCCTAGACATGACATAGTGAATGAGGAACCCAAAGGAACCTCAAACAAACCTCTTATCTTATCATTACATATTATTGGTCACAGAAGCATTGAAATGACATATGAAAGTAGAAATAGGGAACGGGACTAAAGGGAAAGCTTTTATAGCATCATAATCAAGATACAAAAGAGTCAAAGCTCATACCGTAGATACATAGCATGTCAAACAATACCTCTACTACATAGATAAGAGCGTGGGACAAGATAAAGTAACCGTGCTCACCCTCATAGCCGATATATAAGTCAAAGGGAAAAACTCTTCATACATAGTAATAGATCATAAATAACATCCCCAGAATGGAGGAATCACCAAAAAACCTGATAAAAATTGTACTAGCCATGTGGAGGAGGAGGATGATCAAGCGGTGCATTGGTTCCTACATGGTGAAATCATGTAGGCATAGAGTATGTGTTAATACATTTGAATGTACAAAGTATGTAGGATGCAATGCAACAAGAGATAAGTTACATAATCAATATGCATAACTTAAGCAATTAACTAACATATAACAAGATCACATGCATGAGCGATGCTTGTAGTAAAGACATGATTCATATATTATAATACAAGTGTGAAAATAGACCATACCATTTTGGATCATTGCACTATACCACCCATGGTGATTGAGGTACAAACCGCTCAATAGGTTACTAAGGTACAACCCCCTAGATAGGTTGGCGGTAGTCACACCCTAGCTCCCATGGTACCAAGGTACAAACCCCTTTATAGGTTAGAAAATGGTCACACCCTACCTCTCATGGTGCCAAGGTACAAACCCCTTGAAAGGTTAGAGGATGGTCACACCCTACCTCCCATGGTGATTGAGGCATACCTCTCAATTGGCTATGGTGAATTCAACACTATATATAGAAACATCATATACATACTTTTGTTCTATCATTATCATCATCATCATAACATCATGTACATACTCTCCTTTCATCATCATAACATTATTCATAACATAAGACATGCATTGGGCCTTTAATTCCTCAAGAAATCATAACCGGACATTTTACCAAACACTTAGAGGGTGTGTAGTGCTAGTGCAAAACCATGCAATTCAAGAGTGAAATCATTCTAGAAAATTCGATGTAAAACCTTCAATAGATACTTGGTAACATCCTCAAACAGTAAACATCAAAACCCTTCATCAAACCTTATAGTAGACCTTGGTTTCATAACTTAAAACATAGCAAAAAAATTACAATTTCATGAGCTTCAACATAGTGTGCAGTGATTTTCATAATAAGATAGACCCAATTGTAAATAAAGTTTAAATCATGCAAATTAGAGTAAAAAGAAGCTTGGGTATCATGGGTGAAAGGAACATATGAAAGAAACCCACATACCTTAGCTTTGGGGAAACTCTTGATTAAGATTGAAAATGAAGGCTTGAAACTTGAAGGAAATCCTTAGTTCTAGATGAGGGTTTTGAGACTTGAGTTTAGGAGTAAAATATTTGGCTAAGTGTTTGAATGAGTATTAAAGAATATTTAGAATGATATGAGGGTGAAATATGACTAAGTATTGGTATTTTAGTGAATTGGAACACTTAGGTCCAAGACTTAAAAGTCTTGGACCGAGTTGAAAAAAGTTGTCACAAAATAATACCCTTGTGCATCACGGATGTGGTGCACTTTACTCTCTTGAGATTTACATTTGTGAATTTTGAATTTTTATAGGTTGCTCTAAAATTTGGGTTAGACCTTGTCCCATTAATTTTGACCCCCTGAACAAGAATCTGAAGTCGAATTTTTGATATCACGCACGGATTTTGAGATATATGAAAATTACAATTCTGGGTACATATTTGGGCACTTTTTGAGATATATGTTAAAACTATGAATGTGTCATTAGAAGCTTCTTGGAATTAGTGGGTTACTACTAGAGGTTTGTGAATGGGTTCTCTTCCGTTGCTTCTCCCATGACTAAGTTGACCAAAAAGAAGGCTATGTTTGTGTGGACCAATAAGTGTGGAAAGATTTTCCTAACCTTAAAGGATAAGCTTGTGTCCGCTCCTATCTTGTCTCTACCAAAAGGGATGGAAGAGTTTCTTGTGTATTATGATCTCTCTCGGGTTGGTTTGGGTTGTGTTTTTATGAAAAATGGTAAGGTGATAGCCTATGGTTCTAGACAACTCAAAGTGCATGAAAATAATTATTCTACTCATGATGTTGAATTGGCCGCCATATTATTTGCTTTGAAAATTTAGCATCATTATCTATATAGAGTGTATGTTGATATGTTTATCAATCATAAGAGTCTCCAATATGTGTTCATTCTCAAAGATCTCAACTTGAGACAACGGAGATGGTTAGAGCTTTTCAAGGATTATAATATGTGTGTGCATTATCATACCGGTAAGGCTAATATTGTGGTGGATGCTTTGAGTAGGGTGTCTATGGGTAACCTAGCTCATGTTGATGATGGGGGCAGAGAGATGGCTAGAAAGGTTCATTAGTTGGCTAGATTGGGTATTAGGTTAGAAGAGGTAAAATAAAAGCAAGATCTTGATCCCTCCTTGTTAGAATTGAAGGCCTTGGTGAGATAGGGGAAGGTGGAGGTTTTCTCCTAAGGGGGAGATGGTGCCCTTAGATACCAAGGTAGGTTGTGGGTGCCTTGTGTTGATGATTTGAGAAAGAGGATTCTTGATAAGGCTCATAATTCTTTCTATTTTATTCTTCTCAGTTTTACAAAGATGTATAGGGATATGAGGGAGGTGTTTTGGTGTGGTGGCATGAAGAAAGACATTGCCAAATTTGTATTCAATTGTTGTAGTTGCCAACAAGTCAAATCCGAGCATCAAAGGCTGGGTGGCCTAACCCAAGATATAAATATTCCTACATAGAAGTGGGAGGAAATCAACATGGATTTTATGGTTGGGTTGCCAAAGACTAGAAAGGGTTTTGATTCTATTTGGGTTGTGGTTGATAGAATGACAAAGTCAGCTCATTTCCTACTGGTTAAGACTACTTATGGGGCTGAAGACTATGCTAAATTGTATATTCATGAGTTGGTTAGATTGTATGGGGTGACCTTGTCTATCATATTAGATCGTGGTGATCAATTCACTTCACACATTTGGAGATCCTTCCAAAGAGGTCTTGGTACCAAGATAAAGCTCAATATAGCCTTCACCCTCCAACGGATGGCCAAGCTGAAAGAACTATCAAAAATCTTGAGGATATGCTTAGAGCTTGTGTTTTGGAGTTTAAAGGTAGTCGGGATGATCATCTTCCATTGATTGATTTTGCTTATAATAATAACTGTCATTCTATCATTGGTATGGCTCCTTTTGAGGCCCTCTATGGTATGCGTTGTAGATCACTGGTTGGGTGGTTTGATATGGGAGAAGTGGATTTGTTGGATCCGGATCTGGTCATGGAGGGCATGGAGAAGGTAAGGTGGATTAGAGAAACGTTGAGAGCAGCCCAAAGTCATAAAAAATCCTATACCGATGTGAGGAGAAGGGAACTTGAATTTAAAGTTGGTGATTGGGTATATTTGAAGGTGTCACAGATGAAGTGTGGTTTGTTTTGGTAAAAAGAATAAATTGAGTCCAAGATATATGGGTCCCTATTGGGTGTTGAGGAGGATTGCTAGGGTATCCTATTAGGTATAGTTGCCTGGTGAAATGGACTTGGTTCATCCGGTCTTTCATGCATCCATGTTGAGGAAATGTATGGGTGACCCAAATGCTATTGTCCAATTGGATGTTGTGTGTGTCGTTGAAAATAACTTATGAAGAAGTTCCAAAAGAGATATTAGATAGACAAGTGAAGAGATTGAGGAACAAGGATGTGGCTTCCATTAAGGTCCTTTGGAGGAGTTAACAAGTCGAAAGTGCTACATGTGAGGCCGAGACAGACATGCAAAAGCGATATCTCTATCTCATCCATTCTACTCAAGCCTAAGGTACTTATTCTATGTCTTCTATGTGATTTGATGTCTCATGTGTTAGCTCTATATTTCAATTGCATGCATTCATGATTATGATGACAAGTTCATGGTGATTTTAACACTTATATTGACATTTTTGAAAATGGTGTTTAAATGCATTATTGAATTGCTGTTGGGGGTGATTTCTTCATGATTACACTTCTTGTGTGTCTTTCTTTGACATTTTGGGATGAATATTCTCAAGCGAGAGACATTGAAACGACCCCAAAAGTGCCTAAAAATGTGCTTGGGAAGTGTTCAAAATCATAATTTCCATATATCTCAAAATCCATGCATGATATCAAAAATTCGACTTTATATTCATCACCAGGGAGAAAATTGACAAGGAAAAGGGTCCAACCACGATTTTAGAGCAATCGTATCTATATTTTAATTTCCCAAAAATTTGATTGCCAGAATCGATCCACGTTGGTATTGTGACAAGCAACCGTCGCAGACCTATGCAAAAGTGTCCTTAGCATTAGGTCCACGTCGTAGACCTGATGCGGAGCTATGTTATTATGTTGCCAATATTTCCAGTTTGGTTCAAGGCTTTTGGGTCTTAGGCCTAAGCCTTCCCATGCATGATAATACCTATACTTAGCCATATTTCACTTTCATATCATACAAGACATTCCCCAATACTCTATCAAATACTTAGACTAATATTTCACCCAAAATTCAAGTGCCAAAACTCATTCCAAATCTTAAGGAGTTCAATCAAGCTTCAAGTCTCCTTTTCTAATCTTCATCAAGGAATTCTCGAAAGCTAAGGTATATGCGTTTCAACCATTGGGTCCTTTCGCACATGGTGCCCAAGCTTCCTTTTTACCTTAATCTTATGTTTCGAAGTTGATTTACTTATGGGTCTTACTTACAATGATGTTGACTATGAACTATATTAGGGTTTTGTAAACGTGTGTCTATTTATGCATGTTTTGAGCTATAAATCTATGATCCATTGTGGGATTCATTGAAAGGTCTTGATATATCCTTGATGAGGGTGTTACTAAGTATTGGTGAGTGGTTTTACATTGGATTTTCTTGCATGTTCACTCTTGAATTACATGGTTTAGCACTAGCATTATGCACTAGCCAATTGTTTGATAAAATGATCAATTATGGATTCTTGAGTTGTTGAAGGTCTACAACATGGTTTATGATTTGAGTGACTTTATGATGATGAAAGGAATGTATATATGTGCCATTTCCTCTATAGTGTTTTGAGTTTACCAAGCCTCACTTGGGGGTTGTAGGCCCTAGTAACCACATTGAGGGGTTGGTACCTTGATTGCCTTGCTCAGGAGGTAGTAGGCCCATGCTACCATATTGTGGAGTATGTACCTCAATAACGATGTTGAGGGGTTTATACCTTAATTGCCTTTCCAATGGGGTGGTAAGCGTTGGATATTCTATATTAACAGTCACTTTTTGCATACATATTATATTCTATGTAGGCATGATTTACTCTATGCATCATCCATGCATGCCATATTGCTATATGCTTATTCATTGCCTATGTTTATGCATTTGAATTATGTTGCTTATGTCTTGTGGCATTGCATCCTACATATTTAGTATATGTAAATGTACTAACAATACTTTATGCCTACATTATATTACCATGTAGGAACCGGAGCCCTGCTTGATCATCCTCCTTCTCCATGTAGCTTCCACGATCTCTCTCAAGCTAGTTGGTGTGTCCTTAACTCCGAGGATGATGTATTTTGCTCTAATGTTATGCTAAGACTCTTCTTCCTTTATTTTTATGCTTTGACTATGAGGGTGAGCCCGATTACTTATCTTGGCCCTCGGTAAGTTCTATGTTTAGAGGTGTTGTTCGGCAATGACGCGTTGAAATTGACTCTCTCTTGACACTTTGATGTTTTATGATATGGAAGAGTTCCATTAGCTCCTTATCCTTGCTTTACACTCTTGTTGTTATTTTATTGCTTCAGCGACCAAGGATGTGTAATGATATTTTAAGAGGCTTAATTGGGGTCCCTTCGAGTTTCCCATTCGCCATGTCACATCTAGGCCTTAGGGTTGGCTCGTGACATGTATGGTCTTGAAACCGACTTTCGCAAAAATGCATTTCATGTTAAAAGTAAGTTAAAAGAAAAACTATTCAATAAGGTGCTGCCTAACTTTCCCTTTTTGTCTCCTTATTTAGTTTGTTCACACATAATACTTATTATTAAGGCTTGTTTAACATATATTATTGCACAAAAATAATAAATTGCACTAAGACAAGCCCTCCCTAGTTCCTTTCGATGATTCAAGAAAAATGATTTCACTAATAGCACAAATTCTAGTCAAAGAGTTATGAGTAGGGGTTAATTTAATCTCAAGGGAATACGTTTTTGAAAGTGAATACATTATTTAATAATAAGGACATTATAGCAATAATAGGCAGCCTAGCTGATAAAGTAACAAGTATCCAGATCTACAATAAGCAATCTAGTTATCTTGTAGGGTGCAACTATCACATCCCAAAATACCCCCTAGATGTGACTTAAACCCTCCAATATCATTTATCGGTAGAACCAAACATCTATACACGCATCAAAATTATCATCATCATCATCAATTCGTCATCAAGATACCCAGTTCCTCGAAAGGCTCCTGCTCATTGCGTGGTGAGGGGGGGTCGGATGTACGTAGCCTAACTCCTATGTTTAAAAACATAAAGCATCTATTTCCAGATGACCCATGAGGAGCGTCGAAAGTTGCATTGACTAACTGCTACTTCACAAATGAAAGAAGCGCAGATAGTTTAAAGAGCTATTTTGCTTTATTCTATCATACTCCAAAGCCAAAAAATAGTCAATCTTTGACTCCATCCCAGATTGATGGAAAAACGCATCAAAATTATCAAAGCACAAAAATACAATATCTGCAACACTAAACCTTATCACTACACATAAAAAAGAAATAACTTTCAAACAAAATCATATATGAAGTTACGAAAATATAGGTCACTTAACAAAATATCTGTAGCCAAAATCCCAAAATAAGACTATGGAGCATCTAATCGAGTGATATGAGTTTAATTGTTGGGCATACAAACCCAAAGGAGGAAAAAACATGAACTATAATAGATAGACCTAAAATACTAACCTCCACGAATAATATGAAGGCTCACCTTAGCAACAGAGTCCACGAGAACGAACTTATCAGCCACAAGTCTCACCTTCTATAACAGTATCTACATTGACATACAATTTAGGAGTGAGCTATATATAAATATAACCTAGTAAGATCCTCGACTCTCTACTTTAATACCCCAAGAACAAAAGTTATAAAATACATCTACATAATAAATATACATAAATAATATACACAAAAATGTACTTCATAATTTTCAATGTCATGACCCAAGCCTAGGGCCTAGATGCGACATGACGAATGGGGAACCCAGAGACCACTAACAAGCCTCTTAGCATATCATATACATATCCTTGGTTGCAGAAGCAATATAATCAAGATTCAATGAGACCATAATAAAAAGGGAAGCGGGACTAGGGGATGTCTCTCACAATATCTTAGACATTAAATGAGTCAAGCTCAAAACATAGACAATCATATTATCCAACAATACCTCTACTAGTGAATGGAGCTGGGGCCAAGACACTTCCCAAGGTCACCCTCAAATGATAAGTATCTTAAAGTATTAAAAAATCTTAACAAGAATGAATGACCCTGGGAAGACTATAATTCATAATATAAGGCTTAATAAATTGAAACAATGTTCAAAAAAGGTCACCATATGTCTCAACCTATCAACGCGACAAGTCCATGACAGCTTGTATAATGCTCTAAAGGTATACTACAACAACATGTACAAAGTCCCAAACATATTATAGTAGCATGGGTATGCCCCTAACATATTACCGCAGCTAAGTATGCCCTAGTAACTACATCATAGTAATAAGGAGTGGTATCCTGCAACACACCACACATAACTTATAAAAATATTTGATATTCTTCTCAAAATAGCATATCTAGGGCTGATTAAAGAACACCAACCTTGTTGAGCACATACTTGTCCCAAGACATACACCAGGAAGAGAAAATATATTTTGTTTAAAGTATGTTTGAACAACATGCAGTAAAGCTTAAAGTCTCACTTACCTTATTAATGACAAGTCCAACAATCTTGTACGGGTAGAACACCTACAAAAATAGATCCCACTTGCCTCAATCTATGAAAAATTTTGAATATCATGATCGATTATGTTGGTCAAACTCAAGTCTCCATATACTTGACCTTCAAGTTTGGAGTTAAACCTTAATATCCAATACCTTAGACTATAAATTAAAGGTAAAGGTAGTCTTGATCTCATTATTAAAACTTAATTAGTGAAAATTCTCGTACATATTTTAAGAGCATACAACAATAAGAAAATACCTGCAATTTATTATGCAACACAATGGTATAAAGATCATGTTGATTCTATGTATGAATTTTCCTAAATCACCTTGTAAGTTATGTGTTTTCTTCAAAGAGAAAACAACGAAAGAAGAAAAAATGGACTACCCCAAATTTTTGTTCTTGCTGCATGCAAATTGAAAAACAAATGGTACATATTTAGATTAAGCCTTTAAAAGATTCATTCATAGCCCCAAATAGTACTAAAACTAGTTATTACAACCAATGATGCCACTACCATGTCCGAACAATGATCACAGTCTCAACTAGCATATATAGTCTGTAATATTCCTAGCAATTTATATATATATATATATATATATATCAGGGTTTTAATAGCAACATATACCTTAACAATAGAAAAATAATCCAGTACACAAGTTGTTAGGAGCATAGTATGTCAACCGAATCATAACATAAAGCCTCAACATGTCATCAGGAGTACAACCGACAACTAGGCCCTTAAAATTACTATGTGTATGTAGTATCTAACATTCCATATGACAACAAGTGACTAAATAGGCAGACATGTCAATGACAGGGTACACATTTAGATTAAGCCTTTAAAATATTCATTCACAACCCCCAAAATTACTGAAACCAGTTATTACAACTAATGATGCCACTACCATGTCCGAACAATGATCGTAGTCTCAATTAGCATATATAGTCTATAATATTCCCAGCTATATATAGATATACAATACAAGTTTCAGCTTAATCTAGGGGAAGGAGAAGCCAAGCCTACTTGTAAAGCGAATCCACATGCTCAAAATCAATCCATGTCAGTTTTACCTTGTCTGACCACCTCCAAATGCTTTTCAACTGTTAAATATGAATCACAATAAAATTACAGTTGTTTTAGCTATAATATCTTAAGAAATGGGGAAAGATATGTTAAATGTGACTAAAATGGAGAAATATGGGGCCCATGTCTGAAACACCAAATCACCCATATAAAATGATCCTTAATTCATCTCAAATTTATAGAAAAATTTGAGCTCAAAAAGTGGCTCAAAATAATAAAAAATAGCCCAAACGCAAAAGTCATTTCCTATCGAAAAGTAGCATATATGTACAGCAGCTTCCCAGCTAAATTCTTAAAATTCAGTAAAATTAATAGACTTTGAATATACTACAATGTATTTCTCAATAAGTAGTACAGTTATGACCTAAATTTCATTCAATTCTGATAAGAAACAACTGAGATATTGCATTCTAAAACATTCCGAGAAAACACAATATGACCAGTAGCAATAATCTCATTTTTGCACCAGACAGAACTCTATCAATTAATTCTGACATAACCACGACATGCGCCATTCAAAATACATAGATTAGCCCAAAATTTACAAAAATCCAACTTAAAATGAATAATAAATTGCATGTCAAAGTTTCAAAAATCACATTCAATATACATCAGGAAAATGTCAACATTTTTCTCAAACAACGTGCAAAAATTAGTTTTCGAAGCATGCATGGTGTTCCTCTCAGAAAAATTTACAAGTTACCCTTTTGAATAGTCATAATCAGATAAAAAATGAGGGAGAAATTGCTGATTCAAGTTTGTTCATCAGTTTTTTGGAGTTTCAGAAATTTTCAATCTTTTATCCCCTTTTTTACCAACTTGGCACATGGCAGTCTCCGAGTGGGCCATGTCACCCAGTGTTTTTTAATTTTCAGCAACTGCTCAAACATAAATTCAATGCTTCAACCTCATCCAGAGTCGAGAAATATAATATATATATATATGAAATCTGATATGAAGCAGTATTCCGTACAAATGATGTAGTTGAAATTCCCAACGGAAGCTATTTTGATTTAATGTGTGTCCTACTTCCCAGTATCAAAATGTATAGAAGAGGCCAAAATGCACCCAAAAACCTTGAGGACCAAAGGAAAGGTCCTTTTAGACGAAACACTATGTTTCAAATCCAACAGTGTGGTCGGAATTTTCATTTAGGAACGTTTAACAAGTACATTGGCTAACATCAACTATTGACCTATTTCGGAAGCTAAATTTGCAAAACTCAATATAATTACACTAAACATGCTCCTAGCCCAATTTGACCATTTTATATCTAATGAAATTGTTAGAGTTTCACTACGAGGCCCTTTACTAGGACTTTACCTGGAAATTCATTATATGATTGTAATCTTTTGTGTAACTCAAAAAAGTGTATAAACTTCAAATGATTCACCTAATGACTAAACAATCTGAGTCAATAAGTCATAATTAGCACTCGGTCACTATGATATTCTCAAACTGACAAATGTTAGTACATCCACAAAAATGACTTGGAGGGTCATTATAACATTGCCGACTAAAAGAACTTTCGTCCATGAAAGTAAGGATAAATGCATACTTGAAGATTCAAATAGGTCGGGGTGCTACTCCCACATATAGGTATATATCATATTCTGAGTTACGGTCCTCCACAACTATCATAATTTGGTCACAAGAAGAATACCACAAGCAAAGAAGCCAAACCACTACTAATAACACCCCGACCCAAAGCTGGATAACCAGAACTACAACAAATCAACATTATGCAGCTCATAGGTAGCCTCCGTAATACAACCTGACACATATTGGCTCAACAAACTATGATCCAACAATTCTAACATCTAATAGACCAATGACAACATTGTAGTACTAAACAATCACCCACTAGTGAGTAGGGCCCTCAATAGGTCTACCATAATAAATGCGATTGGTATACACAAGTTATCAAAGAGATCAACATAATAGGGCATTTGTCATCCCTAACAGATCTAATCAGAAACTCATTATGGATATAACGATTCCAGAATGCAATTTCTAGGATCCTTCATAGATAGTAATCTAAAGTCCATACCAAAATCAACATCTCCCTTAGGCAATAATCCAGCAAACCATCAGAATACATGTCCAAGAACTCAGAACTATTAGAACTATCTCTGCAATAGGGCCTCAACTATCACATCACAAGCATAAGATAAGTATGCCAAAACAATCAGTCAGGACAATCTTTGAGCCTGAATATAAAACATAATACCACCCAATGTACAACTATAAGATTTCTACTTATTACTCAAGACATGTCAGGTATAGTTAAGCTAATAATTCTGGTGTAATTTTCTACCATAACACGATGTGAAACTAAAATTCCACACCTAAGAAAAATATCAAAATTAAGCCCATCTTACAATATCATGGCTACCCGAATATCACAACCTTAAAAGGTCACCACACCTAACCTGCACATCTGACCCCCTACCAAAGAAATCCACCACTAAAGGTAATACACGAATCCAAAATAAAGAAGGCTCAAAACTCAAACTCAATAAGCTACAAAATAAACAACACATATAAGATGGTGAAACCTAGATCAAATAACCATGAAGCTGGCTGTTGACATAAGGTAATTGTACTCGGGATAACATCATCTCTAGATCCATGTTGGCCAACTCTACGACCAAGATTAGTCCCTCTAGCCCCAATGGTGAGTGAGGGAGCGAATTATTGACCCTTGTAACTGTACGTGGTGCCTTGTGCTATGTAAACTATCTGGACTAGTGATCTAATGCTCCACACTCTAAACAACCTCGAGGGACTCATAAATCTAAGTATGCTGCCCCTGCACTGGGAAATCTCAAGACTAATGATCTAAGGCTCTATAATCATAATACCCTCAGAGGACTCAGGCTCTACTATATCGACTGTGTCGACTGATATCATCTACCACTAAGGCCCTATAAATCAAATAAAATAGCCCTACCTGAAACTTCCATGGTAGTTTGCCTCTCAATTCCTTGAATTCTAATCAAAATCTACTAAAATATCCATCATGCTGCCCTGGCTTGTCATTACCCCCTTGGTGACACGACTGAACTGCTCCCTATAATGGGCATATCTGACTGGGTTCTATTCTAAAGGAACTGGGCCTAGCTGACTATCCCCAAGAATAATCACTAACTATCTGAGAGTCGCATATACCTCTGGTGTAATTACAAAAGTGGTTGGGGTTGTAGGGGAACTAGTGCCATTGACTATGGGGGAGCTGGGGCATCCTGTCTCTAATGCTTGGGCTATAAGGGTTGCTCCCTCTCGAGGGCTGATGGTGTAGCCCTATCCTTACCCGGAGTCCTACTTCTACATGATATATTTATGAAGGAAAGAAATAATCAGATTCTTAGAAATTGATGGACTGTTGGAAACACTAAACAAATAGATTCAACAATAAGGGAAAGTCTGCTAAGTATCTCATAGCCTCCTGAAGTTAAGTCACAGATATCTCCATACCAATCTGTAAGACTTCACTAGGCAGTTGTTCTGTAAGAATGAGACTAGCGAACATAAGCATCTGAAACCACTTTGTCACGTCCTGACCTCTCGAGTCATAATGGCGCCTCTTAGGTCCTGCCTATAGGCAAGCCAACTCGATGCCCATGGCACTTATCCTGAATCACTAGTGATAATGATACTAACAACATATGGGTACATCAATAGAATCTACCCAAGACCTGGAAGTCTCCTGTACAGAGTTACTAAAGACTTAAATACCATATAAAAATATATAAATAGCAAGGAGAACCTCCTACATTTACAAGCCAAAACTATAACTGTATAGGACCAGTGTACAAATACCGAAGATGGACCCAAAAAAAGAAAGAGACTAGAGAATATTTAAGGCCACTGGTGCTCATTAATGTCCCCTAACACATCTACAAGCTCCCAACCAACGACTGTAACTAGTACCTAGAACCTAATTAATTTACAATGATATTAACTGACAAAACCCGAAGAAGAAGTGTCAACTATGTCAATGGCATCTAATGACCCAATTGAACAGAAATAGGTAGTGAATAATGGATTCAAACTGATGAAACCCAAACAAAATCATATCATAACTATTAGATTTTCAGGGTATAGTGTTGTACGTGGATGTAAGGCCTTAGTATCTATGCTTGTATGCTAATTGGGCCCCCATAACCCAAAAAGGTACATCCTTGCACAATTAAGGTATGTGTATACGTAGAGAGGTACAAGGGTCAATAACTGATGGTATGAGATCACAACAAGTGTAGGATATCATATCACATGGGGACACAAACTCTAACTATCACTTAGGACATTGAACCTTTAATGGTCACTCGAGGCCTCAATCCCCTATAATATTTAATAAGGCCTCAAACCTCCTTTTTAACCTATCCTCTGGCCTCAAAATAAGCCAAAGAAATATGGTTTGACAATCAACTTGTCCTCCAATCTAGGAATAATCAATGGGGCTCGAACACGCAAATAGTCAACTGGAACTCAAACACATGAATAATCAACCTGGGCTTGAACCTAGAGTAGTAACACCATGTGTATATGTAACAATACAAGCTCTAAACAATGAGACATAAAGCAAAAATTTGTTTAATCATCAATCCTCGGAAGAAGATACCTATCTTTGATAGTGACCCTATTGAGTTACTGATAGTCAATGCATATTCTAAGTGACCCATACTTCTTCTTTATAATGCTAGGCTATAGCCCAATAGAAAGCCGATAACTAGAAGTATCATATGTACTTAGTACAACCCTAGATAGACTATTGATAAGTATAACAATTATACAGAGTAACAATAGGAAGATTAGCTAATAAGGTAAAAACTATCCAAATCAACAACAATTAATCTAGTTATCTCCTATGGTGCAGCACACACCTCACCATTAGAACCACAATCTAGCACAGAAGTAATCAGGAGCACAGTATGTCAACAAAATCATAACACAGATCCTCAACATGTCATCAGGAGTACAACCAACAACCAGCCCCTCAGCATTACAAAATTTATCCAGCATCAGACAATTGATATCGGTAACAGAGTTTTGATAGGCACAGATGTCAATAACATGCTATCCATTGGGATTCAGCCTTTAAAAATTTCATTCACTACCCTAAATACTACTAAAACTAGTTATTACAGCAAATAATTCCACTATCGTGCTCGAACAATGATCACAATCTCAAGTAGCATATATTCATAATTGAATGATTCCCAACAATATATAGATATATAATACAAGTTTTAGCTTAGTTTAGGGGAAGGAGGAGCTTAGCCTACCTGAAGGAAGAATCCATAGGCTCCAATTTAGTCGATATGAGTTTTACCCTGTCTGACCACCTCCATAGACTAATAAAATAGAGAAAACTGGAGCCCACACCTGAAACAACAAAGCATCTCCATAAAATGATCCTTACATCATCCCAAGTTTATAACCAAAAATTAAGCTCAAAGTAAACTCAAAACAACCAGAAATAACCCAAAAGCAAATGCCATTTCTTATTGGAAACTAACATATATCTACAATAGCTTCCCAGCTAAATTTGTTAAAGACATTATCAAATTAACAGAATCCGAATATACCATGACCTAGGTCTCAAAAAACTAGCACAATTTAGACTAAAATTTCGTTAAATTTCCATAAGAAATGACTGAGATATCTTATTCCATAACTTTACCAAAAAAGCACAACATGACAATCAACAATAATCCTATTTTTACACCAAATAGAGCTCTATCAATTAATTATGACATTAGAACAACGATCGTCATGCAAAAATACACAAACTAGATGTTAATTTTATGAAAATTCTACTTTAACCTGATAAGAAATCGCATGCCAAACTTTTGAAAACTCACATTCAATACACTGCTGGAAAATGTCAAATTTTACCTCAAAAAACATGTCATAATTAGTTTTCGATGCTCTCACAGTGTTTATCTTGAAAAAATATATAAGTTACCCTTTTAAGTCACCCAAATTAGATAAAAAATGAGGGAGAAATCACTGATCGAAGTTCTCTCGTTGAATTTTTGGAGTTCTAGAAATTTTCTAGCTTTTATCCTTTTTTGTTCGACTTACCACGTGGCAATATCACAGTGGGCCACATCACCCAACAACTTTTAATTTTCAACTCCTGCTCAAACATAATTTTGATGCTTTGACCATATTCGGAGTTACAAAAATGTAATCCATGCAATCTAATTGAAAATGGCATTTCTGAAATGACCCCAAAAGGTGCCCGAAAATATGCCTCGAAAGTGCTCGAAATTGTAATTTCCATATATCTCAAAATTCGTGTGTGATATCAAAAATCTGACTTTATATTCTTGATCAGGGAGTAAAATTGAGTAGGAAATGAGTCCAACCCTGATTTTAGAGAAAATGAATCACAATTTTAGTTTCTGAAAAATCAATTTCCAGTGAAGTTTTTACGCGCAAGGTGCGATGCACCAATGGCATGCATCAGTGTAATTTTTTATGCAGTTTTGTTGTTTGGTCCAAGGCTTTTGTGTCTTGGTCCTAAGTTTTCCCATGCCTAAAAGTACATATACTTAGCTATTTTTCACCTTCATATCATACAAGACATTCCCAAATACTCTCTCAAACACTTAGACAAATATTTTACCCTAAATTTCAAGTCCCAAAACTCATCTGGATCTTAAGGATTTTACTCAAGCTTCGATTCTCCATTTTCAATCTTCATCAAAAATTCTCCAAAGTCAAGGTATGTGGATTTCAACTATTGGGTCCTTTCGCCCATGGTGCCTAAGCTTCCTTTTGACCTAAATCTGATGTTTCTAAGTTGATTTACTTATGGATCTTACTTATTATGAATTTGGTTATGAACTAAGTTGGGTTTTGTAAAAGTGCAACTGTTTATACATGTTTTGAGCTATGAATCTATGAAGGGTGTTACCAAGTATTAGTGGGATTTGATGAAGGGTTTTGATGTTACCAGGTATTGGTGGGTGGTATTACATTGGATTTTCTTGCGTGATTTTACTCTTCAATTTCATGGTTTTACACTAGAACTCCACACCCATCAAGTGTTTGATAAAATATCCGGTTATGGATTCTTGAGTTGTTGAAGGCCTAAAGCATGGCTCATGATTTGAATGACTTAATGCTGACGAAAGGAATGTGTCTATGTGTAT
>JAOTQJ010018183.1:37158-54377 GCA_025642045.1 Solanum sejunctum | reverse complement strand
ATTGATTTATCGTCGTCTTTGTTGCTGTCGACAAGGCTAGCTTTCTCTTCAACATTACTATGATATTTCCAAGAATAATGTCCAAATTTATGATAGTTATAGGACTCAATTTTAGATTTGTTATACCTCATTTATTGGTATCTCTATGCCCTCTACCTCTTTGTTATCCATAATCACGCCCTCGAATTGCTTGATGGCTCTTATCCTTATTATTATACTTGTCAATATAACTTTTTCCTCTTCTATGACCTCCACGACCACCACAGCCTCAACATTGTCCATTTCTTCTAAAACTTTTTTCATCTTCAAGATTTTTGAAGGATGCCTGAGTCTTAAGAAGTTGTTCTAATGGTTCTTCTTTTCTCCTTTTCATATTTTCTTCATGGGCTTGTAAAGAACCTTCAAATTGCTCTACCGTCATAGAATCTAAATATTTAGATTCCTTAATAGCATACACTATATAATCAAATTTAGCTGTTAAAGAGTAAAGTAGCACATACCATATAATTAAATTTAGGTGTTAAATAGCAAAGTATCTTTTCGACCACACACACATAATGTACTTCCTCCCAGTACCTTCTTAGTTGAATCACAACTACCATCACTCCTGAACAAAAATTCAAAACGGATTTAGATTCTTTTATTTAGTGTAATCATGTCCACCAAAGATGTTATTTGCAGTTTGTACTCTAAATCCACCTTGACTTGCATTACTATGACTAACATATCCATGCCCTGCATTATTACCAGAGTTAGAATGATCTGCTGTGCGTCTAAAATTACCATTTCTATGACCAAGATCTTTTTTCTCAGCTTCCAATCCATTGGATAACTAATCAATTTGTAAAAAATTTCCTTGGTATGATCGGTAAATAAAATAATTCATATTTTCTTCCTTTATAATGCTCTCTTTGGTCATACATATTTGTAATTGATCACTTGGATTTTATCTCTTTACAATTTCTTTCTTTCTTTTTTGACTTTCCCATACCCATAGGGAAATTGATCCTCAAGATCCAGTGACGTTTCTCTCGAGAGTTTTTGACATACCAATGACCTTGTTACTCCGATCAGCTTCTGTGAGTATGACGTTGAGGTCTTCCGACAATCTCTGATGAAATCCCTTTTTCTGGTGGTAAAGATCCACCAATTTCTGATGGCTTTTGCATAATACGATGACACTGGGCTATTTTTGGTTGTGTTTAGTGAATTCTAGCATCCTACAGCCTTTTTCAGGCAAATTCTCAGGCATCTAGTGATTTCCGACGATCCCTGGAAAGTTTTTTTTTAATTCTGATTCTAGCAGCATCACAAAGTAGGATACAATTTCTCTCCAGCAACACGAGGATTTTATGATAAGATCTTCTCTGATGGCTCATAGCAACACTCACTATTTTTCAATGTGAATATTGGTGCAATTTCAGTCAGAAACTTTTCCTGGTGATAGCATCCAAATTCTGCTCTTTTAATTATTTCTTGACTATAATATTGATTGCACTATTTCATAGCTCTTAATTGGTTGAGACTATGCTATTTCATATTTTTTGGCTGATTATGACTGCACTATATTTTAGTGTTCTTGTTTGCTTACTGATCCGCGTTGGATCAATTTGTTTGTTGCAGAATCTATAGTTTTTAAATTGAATTTATTACTGAATTTACTCTCAAATTGAGTGTAATACTTGTTCATGTGTAATTGAATTGGTGTCTCTTTCTTTACGTGTTTTTTCATTGTAAGATTTATTTGTTAGGAGTTTTGTAAGTTGCCTAATATTATTTTTAGGTGCGCGTGTAATTTTTTGTTGTTTTGAGTCTTTATTATTGATTATTGTATATTATTCCTAGTGTGTATTTCTTGATTTGTATCATTTTATTCTTGGTATCTTAGTGAGTTAGTAGTTCATAGTTTATCGGCATCAGGATCTAAAGATGGATTAGGGTCAAGTCATTGATTAGGGTTGGGACACTACTATTGGTTACATTGGAAAAGTAGCTATCTAGGTACTAGGGTTTTCAAGAGCGACCTTTCGTAGATATTAGGGAAATTAGTAGTGGAATGATGAATTTCAAGGCAAAGTGAAAGCTAAGAAGGTTGCTTATAAGACATGGTTGGAGTGTACAGATGAGGATGAAAAGGGAAGGCTTAAGGAGACCTATAAAATGGTTAAGACAAAAGTGAAGATAGCGGTAATGAGTGCTAAGACAGCAATGTATGAGCACCTATATAAGGAGTTAAGTGATAAAGGTGGGGACAAGAGATTGTATATGGCGGTGATGAGTACAATCTCTTACCTCTATCTCTCTCTTTAGTAAGCCTATACAATCTTTTCTCCCCTACTTTATCATTCAGCTGCTTATATAGGAGCAAAAATGTTGTTGCCTTAGCACTCATCACCTCCATCTTCGCTTCTGTCTTAGCCATATTATAGATCTCCTTAAGCAAGCGCTTTTCATCCTCATTCATACACTCTAACCACATCATATAAGCAACTTTCTTAGCTTTTACTTTGTGTTAAACTTCATCATTCCACCACCAATCTCCCTTACATCCACAAAATGTCCCTCTTGGAAGCCCTAGAACCTCAGTAACTACCTTTCTAATACAACCAGTAGTAGAGTCCCAAATATTGTTCATATTTCTGCCACTACTCCAAGCCTCTAAATTACTTAACTTTTCTTCTATCTCTTATGAAAGGGGAGGAGTCAAGCCTCCCCATCTAATCCTCGGTTAGGCATTAATAACCTTCTTTTTCTTTACTCTCTTAATTTGTAAATCCATTAGTAGAAGTCTATGTTGAGTGGTAATATTTTCACTCGAAAGAACCTTGCAAATCTTACAAAGGCTTCTATCACCTTTCTAGAGAAGTAAATAATCAATCTGAATCTTAGCTACCATACTACAAAAGTGATTTGGCCTCTTCGAGTAAAATTAGTTAGCAATAACTAACTCAAAGGCTTTGGCAAAATCCAAGAGAGATGTCCCGCCTCCATTCCTCTCCCTAAAACCAAAGCCTCCATTGATATCTTCAAACCCGCTAGTGGTTGCCCCAACATACCTATTATTGTCTTCCCCAATGAAGAGTTTTTCCGTCTCTAGTATGCCTCCTCTCACAACCATATCTAAATCTTTCCAAAATAGCCTTTTGGCTTTCTTATCCAGTTCTACTGGAAGGGCATATGCACCAGCTACATTCACGACATGCTACCAACCACAAGTTTAATAGACATCATCCTACCGTTAAACCTCCTACCTCCACTACATATTCCATAAGGTCCTTGTCTACTAATATACCCATACCTCTTCTATCCCTAGAACCACCCGAGTACTATAACATGAACCCGTCTATGTCTCGAGCTTTGGTCCCTACCGATTATTCTCTTGAACATATGCTATATTAATATGTCTCCTCTTAAGACACTTCACTATCTCTATGGATTTCTTTGTAAGTGATCGTACACTCCACGACCCTACCCTTGACCTAGATAAGCCCGTGACCCTCTTACCACCCCTACCTCTTACCACCGACCCCGATCGATGACATAGCCCTAATCCATCATAAGATCCTAATTCTACTAAACTGAGAACTACTAATCACTAAGCTACCAAGAACAAAAAGATCTAAATCAAGGAAGATACACTAGAATAATAATCAATAATCAATAATAAATAATAAATACATAAAACAACAAAACAATTACATGCACACATAACAATAATATTAGGCAACTTGCAAAAACTCCCTAACAAATAAATTTTACAATGAATAAAAATGTAAAGAAAGAGAAACCGAATTCAATTACACACAAACAAGCATAACACTCAATTTGAGAGTAAATTCAGCAATAAATTCAAGTAGATAATTATAGATTTTGCAACAAATAAATTGATACACCACAAATCAAAACTGAAATATAGTACAGTCACAATCAGTCAAAGATAATGAAATAGTGCAGTCACAACCAATTAAGAGCTATGAAATAATACAATCAATAGTATAGTCAAAAAATAGTAAACAATGAAGAATTTGGAGGATATCACCTCGAGAAGTTTCTGAGCAAAATTGCATCAATGTTCACTTTGAGATATAGTGAGTGTTGCTGGGATATATCGGAGAAGATCTCACCAAAAAATCCTTGTGTTGCTGGAGAGAAGTTGTATCTTGCTTTGTGATGTCATCAGAATCACAATAAAAAAAAACCCAAATCTCTTTGGGGATCGCCAAAAATCACTAGACGCCTGGGAATTTGCCTGGATACGACTGGAGGACATCAAAATTCACTAGGCTTAGCCTGAAATGGCCTAGTATCACCAAATTCAGCAAAGGTTGTTCGGAGATGGGTCAATATTGACCACTAGAAAAAGGGATTTCATTAAAGACTTTTCCGAAGATTGTCTAAAAGACCTCAACATCATACTCGTAGAAGCTGACCAGTGTAACAAGGTCACTGGAGAGGCAGAAACTCTAGAGAGAATGGTCGCCGGATGCCAGAGATCAATTTGCAAATACGTATGATCGAAGAGAGCATTATAAAGGAAGGAAATATGAATTTTGTCATTTTATCGGTCATATCAAGGAAAATTGCTACAAATTGGTTGGTTATCTAATGAATTGGAAGCTGAGGGAAAATCTTGGTCATAGATATGGTAATTTTAGAGGCACAACAAGTCATTCTAACTCCGGTAATAATGTAGGACATAGATATGTTAATCATAGTAATACAAGTCAAGGTGGTTTTGGAGGACAACATACTGCAAATAACATGTTTGGTAGACCTGGTCACACTCACTTCGCATCAACTAATCATGAAGCCAACAATGATATGTTCCTAAAATGGCAGGCATTTACTAAAGAAGAATATAAACAAATTCTAAGCATGTTGAATAAGGATGTGAAGGAGACTAAACAGGTCAATATGTCAAGTATCACTACTTGCCCGATGTCCCACGTTTTCACGTGGGATCAAATAGTAGATTCAGGTTCTTCTCACCATGTAACATCAAATAAATGCTAGCTAAAAAGTATTCATGACTTCAATAAATTACAAAAAAATCAAGTGAGTTTACCTATAGGAGCTAAGGTGGAATCACACACATTAGTGAAGCTTATATTTTTAAGAATGAAATTGTGAAGAATGTCTTATTTGTACCATACTTCAAGTTCAACCTATTGTCAATCTCAAAGGTAACAAGGGAATTATCCTATTTTGTATCTTTCTATCCTACTTTTTGTGTATTTCAGGACCTCTTCAGTGGCTGGGTGAAGGGGATCGGTGATGAGAATGGTGGACTGTACAAATTCAAAAGTAAGTTTGGAATAAAGAAGCTGAAGGAGTATAACATAAAACAAGAATGATGGTTGTGATTGCAATAACACCTGATTTCAAGCTATAGCATTCCACACTTAGGCATCCTTCCTCTCAAGTCTTAAGGCATCTAGGCTTGGTGCAAAGTAGTGATTATAGTGAGGCACAAAATAAATGTCCTTTTTGCCTATTAGGCAAGCAAACTAGACTCTCATTTTTAGTTAGTAACTCTAGAGCACTTACGGTGTTTGTTAGCGTTCACATGGACCTTTAGGGGCCATACAAGACTCTTACTCTAGATAATAAATGCTATTTTCTAACAGTTATGGATGACAATAGTAAATTTATATGGGTATATCTATGCCAATTGAAGTTGGAAACTATTGTTTCTATGAAGAGTTATTTTGTCAATGATCAAGAACCAATTTGGTTGTAATATTAAGGCTGTGAGATCAAACAATGGCATAAAATTTTTTAATCACCAACGCACTGAATTATTCTAGCATTAAAGTATATTACATCAAAGTAGTTCCCCTCATACACCACAATAGAATGTCATAGTAGAAAAGAAGTATAGACCTATTGTTAATATTGCAAGAGCCATCAAGTTTCAAGATCAAATACCAATCAGATTTTTGGGATATTGCACTAATGCTGAAGTCTACTTGATGAATAGATTGCCTTGATCAGTCATTGTCTACAAGAGTCCCTGTTTGTTATTATTGTCAAAGAAGTCTTTGTTGTCACACTTAAAGAGTCGTTGGTTGTTTTTGCCATACATTGACTATGCCAAAGAGGGGGTATCTTTTCAGCAAGAGTTGTTCCTGCTATATTACTTAGTTATTCAGAGTTGTAAAAGGGTTACACTATCACAACCCAAGCCTAGGACCTAGACGTGACAAGGCGAATAGGAATCCGAAGGGACCCAAATAAGCCTCTTAGCATATCAATCACGCATCTTTGGTCGCAGAAGCAAAGTGAACACCAACAAGAGATATAATAAAAAAGGAAGCGGGACTAAGGGAAGTCTTTGATATTATTAAATCAATAAAGATTCAAACTCAAGCGCAAGTACATCACAATGTCCAACAACACCTCTAACATGGAATAGAGCGGGGGTCAAGACACTTTCCGGGCTCACCCTCATAGTAATAAATGCTCAATGTAAAGAAGTGTCAAAATAGCTAGAGTAATAAAAATAGTGTCCTTAGACTTGAGGACTTTTCAAATCTTGTTTCAAAGGATCGTACTATCCACGTGGAGGATGATCAAATGGTGCTTTGGTCCCTACATGGTAATATCATGTTGGCATAGAGTATGCATTAGTATATTTGAATGTACTAATTATGTAGGATGCAATGCAATAAGACATAAGCTAGTATAGTCGAAATACATAGTAATAAGCAATAGATAAGTAAGATATTAATATGGATGCATGGTCAATGCTTGAAGTAAAACATGCTTATAAATCATTCAACTTGCATAAAGCATAATAATGCATGGCAAGAGAACCTAACCAACAAAAGTAAGACCAAGTGAGCTACAACTTGGAATCCCGATGATTACTCCTCATCAGTAAAGAGGTGGTATAAGTGCCAAAGTAAACCATACTTTACCTTACGGCAGCCCATCCCACTTTGGAAAAGTAACCCCCCTTATGGCAACCTGTCATATTTCAAGGTGGATTTTATGATAAAGTGCACTAAATAGATCCACTAGTATAACAAGTGTAAAGTATAATCCTATGTTGACACATAGTTTGAGGAAAAGAGTATGGACCCTTAAAGATAGTCCACACCGACATCCAATCCATTAATGCTTAAGCCTAACCCCATAGAGTACTTGAAATAATCATAGCTTTAATAAATTATAAGAAATTTGGAAACATGACATGAGTAGCTCTTAAACATGCTTAACCTCTAATGGTGAGCTTAACTTGAAAAATGAGAGTAGATCATAATCACACATGAACCTTTACTTAAACATGAATGACTCACAAGAGGTAAAAATCTAGAAATAAGGCTTAACTTGATACTTGTAACATCATAGATAGTTTTCCTGAATTCAATACATACTTGAAAGCCCTTAATCATCATATAGACACTTGACTTGTAAACCATGAAATAGATCATCAATAATTTAAGAATTCTTGACTTGATATTCTATTAAACACTTGATGGTTTGGTGATACTAGTTCAAAATTATGCAATTCAAGAATGAAATAATATCATAAAACTTAATGCAAATCAACCCACCAATATACTGCAAAACCCTCATGTAGGGTACTTCGAGATCCATCATCAAATCTCATAATAAATCATAGTTTCATAGCTCAAAACATGCATAGTCTCAATAAACAAAATCAATTCATAGTATAAGCTTGAAATAGATAGTTATGCATAATCCATCAATATTTCATAAAACCCCAACATAATTTATACTCATAATCCATAATAAAAGGTACCCATAGTTATAACTTCAAAATATGCAATTTTCATGAAAAGAAAGATTGGGCTCCATGGGTGCAAGGACCAAATTGATGAAACCCACATACCTCAAACTTGGTTTTTCTTGAGATTAGCTTGAAGTGAACTTGGAGCATAAAGAGAATCATTGAGTTCCAAAGTTAAGCTTGAAATTCTTGAAATTTGAATGAGATATTTGGTTTAGTCCTGGTGAGGTTTTTGTGAGGGCTTTGAGTGATATAGAGTTGAAAAATGGCTAAGTATGGGTGTTCTCAAACATAAGTTGTCATGGGGCTATGAGCCTAATACCTTTTGCCGACACAAAAAAGTTAAGAAAAAATTTGTGCTGGTCCATGTTGCGAACCCATTGCGGAGAAAAAAATAACAAAAATCTGAACCTAGTTAGCATCACGGCCTTGTGGTGGATGCACACTGGAATTTGAAAATTTGTAAAATTTAGTTTTTACTATAGGTCCTCTAAAATCTGGGTTATACCCATCTCTCACTAAATTTAGCCCCCGATCGAGAATATGAAGTCTGATATTCGATATCATGCACGGATTTTGAGAAATATAGAAATTATAATTATAGTCATTTCGGAAGCACATTTTGGGGCATTTCACTATGTCCCCCTTGGGAACATTTGTCCCTTAATGTCGAAGAAACATGCATCAAAGTAGTAATCACAAAGATTTCAGCCTGACATGAATGCAATAAACGCATTTAAACATTATTTTTCTAAATATAAACATGGATGTCCAAGATCATCATAAAATTGTTAACATAAACATGAATGCATGCAAAATGACATAAGGGCTGAAACTCAAGACTTGAAATCATATATAGGGCCTATTTGCTATATTAAGCTTGAATAAATTAAAAGAGATACAAATATAGCTTTTTCATGTACGCTCCGGCTCCACAAGTGGTAGTTTCAAGTTGTTGATTCCTCCACAGGACCTTGCCGGGAACTACATCCTTGTTTTGCAACCTCTTCATTGTTTATCCAAAATTTCCACCAAGACCTCCTCATATGTCAAATTATTTTCTAGAACACCCACAACCTCTGAGGGCACTATAACACTTAGACCACCAACACATCTTGTCAACCTAGACAAATGGAAGACCGGATGGACCATATTCATATCCACAGGCAACTCTAATTCATTGGTAACCTTACCAATTCTCCTCAAAACTCTATATGGACTCACAAATCTTCAGCTCAATTTTCCTTCCTTGCCAAATCGGACTACACCCTTCATGGGTGAAACCTTCAAGTAAACCCAATTATAAACCTTAAACTCAAGGTCTCTTCTTCTCACATCGTAATATGACTTTTGACCACTTTGAGTGATCTTTAATCTTTCCCCTTATCAACCTTACCTTCTCCAAAGATACCGTAACCCAATCCGGTGAAATGAAATCCATCTCAGCCATCTCACTGAGGTACCTTCCCATAGTCTCTATGTACTTACATGGAATCAAAAGGAATAAAATAGGATGATTCATAAGCCTCTTTCACATTCAACTCCCTCAACTTATCAACATTAGGCGCACATAATCTACCTTAGTACCTTAGGGTACCGTCTCCCCCTTGGGAAAAACCTCCACTTTACCATCTCTCACCAAGGACTTCAACTCTAGCAAGGATGATTTAGAACCATCAGCCACCACTACATCACCATTATCAACTTCATCCAACCTAATCCCCAATCTTTCCAACCAGTGAACCTCTCTAGCCACCACTTTGCCACCATCATCAACATGCACTAGACTACCCATAGATACCCTTGTCAGAGCATCAGCCACAATATTAGCTTTGCTGGGGTGATAAAGCAGACTCATATCATAATCTTTAAAGAGCTCTAACCACTTTCTTTGTCTAATCTTTAAGGAACTCTAACAATATTTTTTGTCTCAAGTTAACATCTTTTTGGGTGAACACATTTTGGAGACTCTTATGGTCGATAAACACATCAACATAAACCCCATACAAGTAGTGACGACAAATTTTCAACAAATACCACGGCCACCAATTCAAGATTATGGGTGGGAGAATTCTTCTTATGCACCTTAAGTTGCCTAGAAGCATATGCTATCATATTACCATTTTGCAACAAAACACAAAATCCTTCTAACCATTTTGATAGAGACAAGATAAGAGTGGAGACAAGCTTATGTTTCAATGTTTAGATACTCTTCTCACATTTATTAGTCCACACAAATTTTGCCTTCTTTGTGTCAACTTAGTCATAGGAGAAGCAATAGAAGACAAACTATTTACAAATCTCCGGTAATAATCTGCCGAACCCAAGCAACTTCTAATATCTAATGGATTCAAAAGTCTAGACCAATTTCTAATGACATTCATCTTCTTAGGATCCACCTTAATGCCCCCGCATGACACCACATGCCTTAGAAAAGTAACCTCTTTCAACCAAAACTCATATTTTTCATATTCAACATACAACCTCTTCTACCTCAAGATTTGTAAGACAACCCTCAAGTGATTCACATACTCCTCCTTACTATGAGAATAAATCAAGATATCATCAATAAAACCACCACAAATAAGTAAAGGTAGGGTTTAAAGGTCCTATTCATGAGGTCCATAAATATAGTCGGTGCATTAGTCAACATAAAGGATATAACCACAAACTTGAAGTGCCCATACCTAGTCCAGAAAGCCATCTTGGTAATGTCACAGTACCTCACTTTCACTTGGTGATACCCACACCAAAGATCAATCTTAGAAAAGTGACTAGCCCCTTGAAGTTGATCAAAAAGGTCATCAATCCTTGGTAGAGGGTACATGTTCCTTATGGGGACTCCATTAAGTTGTTGGTAATCAATGCACATTCTAAGAGAGCCATTATTTTTCTTCACAAACAACATTGATACACCCCAAGATGACTTACTTGGCCTTATGAAACTCTTTTCCAACAAATCCCTCAAGTGCTCCTTCAAGACCTTCAACTCCGTCTGGGTCATACAATCAAGGAGAATAAAAATGGGTTGAGGTCTATACATACCAAAGTCCATTTTGTTTTTGGGAGGACCACCAAGAAGCTAATCGGGAAAGACATCAAGAAACTCATTATCACTCAGAACTGACTCAAAAGGAAGGACTTTGGACACAGTATCCCTAACCTTCACGAGATGATAGAGACAACCCTTAGAAATCAACATTTTGGATTTAAGACAAGAAATGAATCTACCCTTGACCACCACATCATGACTTTCCCACTCAAGTATGGGCTCATCAGGGAATTAGAATTTAACCCTACGGGTTATATAATCAATAGAAGTATAATATGCATGCAACCAATCCATACCAAGAATGACATCAAAAATCCACCATATCTAATTCAACAAAATCACAAGGCAAGACTTAATGCAATATGAACACGGGACAATTTCTATAGACTCTTTTAGCAACAAGGGACTCACCATCCAGGGGTAAACACTTCATAAAGCTCACACTACAATTTTGGACTAACATTACTCCTTTTGGCAACAAAAAGAGTAATAAGAGAAAGAGTAGCACCTAGGTCTATCAATGCATACACATCAAAATAAAAAAATCTTGAACATATCTATGAATCACCATGCCAAACCTAGTGATTTCTACAGAAGTACGGTTGAAAATTTTGATGATCATCATCATAATCCGTAGTAACCTATGGACAATATCTTGACTCATGATCCTTTGAGTCACACTCAAAACACGCATCTAAACTGACCAAATAATCTCCTAGATGGTACTTTCCACCTTTGTACGACAGAGGAGAAGCTTGAACACTAACACCCTTGCCTTTCTTTTGAGTATATAAGCAATCAACAATCTTGTGGCCTATCTTGCCATATCGATGGCATAGACCCTTGTTCCTCCAATATGTGTCATTATGATTTCCCCCACAAATTTGGGCATCTAGGGTGAGTCATGCCACCATTGCCATCTCCAATTTGGACCCTTCTTCTCCTTTCTTTTGAGGCCATCGGACAATCTCTCATCTTACGCCCAACATTCCCACACTTGAAACAACCTTCAAGTTCTACCAAACACCTCCTTTGATGTTTTATGCCACACCCTTGGCAAGTGACAAAAGGGGTCCTTTTCTACTTGTACTTGGGAACTGATAGACTAGTAGAAGATGAGGCACCACCAAGTCGAGACCACTTAGACTCACTCTCCCTCCTCTTATACCTTGAAGTCACAAGATCACCCACTTGTTGATTGAGTACAGTGATTACAATGGTGGCTAATAGCCTTAGAGCATTACGAACCTCTGCATTTGAAATATCACCATTGGGAAGTTGATCGACAAGTGAGAGATTGTCACAGCTTTGCCCACCATTCTGAGTAGCTTGAGATACATTCTGAAACATAATGGTTAAGAATCAGGCATAAGTCTTAGAGGACTTAACTATATCACATGACATAGATCATCAATAAGTGAAACATTTCCTAAAGCACATCATAGCCTCTCATTCATATTTGTGGCACACTTCATAATCATAAATAAGACTCTAATCGAAGCGGTGTGTTGGATTCTGAGGACCATTAATAACCTAGTGATCTAATACCAAGTTTGTCACGACTAAAGCCTAGGGCCTAGATGTGACACGGTGAATAGGAACCCAAAGCAACCTAAAGAAGGTTCTTTACATATCAATCACATATTCTTGGTCGGGGAAGCAAAACAAACAACAATAGTTGATATAATAAAAAAGGAAGCGAGACTAAGGGAAGTCTTTGATAATCATTAAAGTAATAAAGAGTCATAGTCAAGCATAAGTACATCAGAATATCCAACAACACCTCTAACATGGAATAGAGCGTGGGCCAAGACACTTTTTGGGCTCACCCTTATAGTAATAAATGTTCAACATAAAGAAGTCTTAAAATAGCAAGAGTAATAAAGATATCATCCTAAGACTTGAGGACTCACCAAAGCTTGCTTCAAATGATCATACTAGTTACACGGAAGATGATCAAATGTTGCTCCGGTCTCTACATGGTAAAATCATGTAGTCATAGAGTATATGTTAGCAAGTTTGAAGATACTAAGTGTGTAGGATGCAATACAACAAGACATAAGCCAATATAGTCAAAATGCATAGTAATAAGCGATAAATAAATGAGATATCAATATGGCATGCATGGTTAATGTTTGAAGTAAATTATGGTTGTAAATAATTCAACTTGAATAGAACATAATACATGTATAGGAAGAGACCCTAATTGACAAAACTAAGACCAAGTGAGCCACAACTTAAAATTCTAATGATTACCCTCATCGTTAAAGCGGTGGTCTATGTGCCAAAGTAAACCATACTTTACCTTATGGGAGTTCATCCCAATTTAGAGAAGTAACCCCTTATAGGAACCCATCCCGTATTGAGCTGGATTTAATGATAAAGTGAACTAAATAGATACACTAGTATAGCAAGGATAAAGTATAATCCTATGTTGGCACATAGTTTGAGAAAAGGAGTATGGACCCTTGAAGATAGTCCATGCTGACATCCAATCTATTTATGCTAAGTCTAATCCCACGGAATACTTGAAATAATCATAACTTAAATAACTTTTAAGAAACACGAAAACATGAAATGAGTAACTCGTAAACATGCTTGACCTTTAATGGTGAGCCTAATTTAAAGCGTGAGAGTTGATCATAATCATATAAGAACCCTTGCTTAAACATAAATGGCTTACAAGAGGTAAAAATCTTGAAATAGTGCTTAAATTGATATTTGTAACATCATCAATACTTTTCATGAATTCAATACATACTTGAAAGCCTCTAATCATTATATCAACTCTTGACTTGTAAACCATGAAATAGATCATCAATAACTTGAGAATTCTTGACTTGACATTTCATCAAACACTTAGTTGGTCATGATACTAGTTAAAAATCATGAAATTCAAGAGTGAAATAATATGAGAAAACTCAATGCAAATCAACCCACCAATATATTGTACAACCCTCATGTAGGGTACCTTGAAATCCATCATCAAATCTCATAATAGATCATAGTTTCATAGCTCAAAACATGGATAGTCTCAATAGACAAAATCAATTCATGGTATAAGCTTGAAATAGATAGTTATGCATAATCTATGAACGTTTCATAATACCCAACATAATTTATACTCATAATCCATAACAAAAGATACCCATAGATAATACAGAAAACATACAATTTTCATGAAAAGAAATATTAGGCTCCATGGGTGGAAGGACCCAATGGATGAAACCCACATACCTCACACTTGGGTTTTCTTGAGATGAGCCTAAACAGAACTTAGAGCTTGAAGAGAATCCTTGAGTTCCAAAGTTAAGCTTGAAATCCTTGAAATTTGAATGAGATATTTGTTAAGTCTTGGAGAGGTTATTATGAGGGTTTTGAGTGATAGAGAGTTGAAAAATGGCTATGTATGGGTATTTTCATGCATAAGTGGACATGGAGTTATAATCCTAATGCTCTTAGCCAACATAGAAAATTTAAGGAAAAATTCATACTGGTCCATGTCTTTTCACGATGTGGACCCATAGCAGAGGAATGAATAACACTGATTCATGCCCAGTCCACGTCACGACCTATTTGTGCATGCACACTGGAATTTGAAAATTTGTGAAATTTATTTTTCACTATGTGTCCTCTAAAATTTGACTTATACCTATTTCCCACTCAATTTTTCTCCCTGATCGAGAATATGTAGTCGAATTTTTGATATCACGCACAAATTTTGAGATATATGAAAATTATGGTTATGGGCATTTCTGAAGCATACTTTGGGGTGCTTCATACACATTACATGATATTCAATCCAACAATATTTTTGTGAGTAGAGAAGAAGTTATTCCTTTTATTGATGCAAATTCTAACATTCAACCTTCATCTTCTTCCTTTTCTAGTTCTCCTTTAGAGGTGATTCATGAGATATATCACTCAGATGAGATATATTGTGAAGCACCCACTAACCATATGTCTCGCAATATAATGCAACCATCATAACCAATGAATTTACCATCCATTAAGAGTGAAGATGTTGATTTCTACTCTGATAGTATAGTGCCACTAGTGGAGGTTAGGAAATCCGTAGTGCCATTGCTAGTAGCTAAAGAATGCCCTCTCAGAAGGACTATTAGAACCATCAAACAACCTGCCTGGATAAAAGACTTTACAACTATTGGGAAGAAGCAGAGTAGTACAAGATATTCTCTAGCCAACTATCTCTCTTATGACAATGTTGCCCCTACCAATCAAAGTTATCTAACAAAAAATTTACAATTTTGTGGAGCCTAGATCTTTCAACGAAGCTGCTAGAGATACAAAATAAATTGAAGCCATGCTGTTGGAAATCCAAGCTCTTGAGAATAATAAAACATGGGTAGTAGTTGATCTTCCATAAAGTAAGAGTACAGTTGGATCTAAGTGAGTATACAAGATTAAATATCAAGTAAATGTGAAATGCACGTTAGTGCTAAAATTTTTTGATTAATGAAAAATTGCAGGAAAACATTCTTAATTCAAACAATCTGGCTAAGATGTATGATGGAGTAATCTATCAAGCAAACTCTAGATGGAAATATAAATGTCACAATATTGAAAGAAGATCCAGTGGCACATAGGAGAGGAAACCAAATAGATTGGCGCAAATCAAGAGAATTAATCAAGGAGCCTCCAATCTACAAAAATTAGAGCAATCAGTCAAGCATGGCAGCACAACAAAGGAAATAAATAAAGCAACCCAAATCAAGAAGATCAATAACACAAAGGATGGATCTAGAAGATCTATTAGTTGGTGACAAGAAAATCAGTCAGACGGTGATCTGACTTAGCCATTCTTAGAAGCCTTGCCCTTATTATTGGAAGAAAGAATCCACATTGCCTGAATTGAAGGGTCAAATCCCTTGTGATTCCATCTCTTCATATAAAATGAGGCATCCAGAAATCTCAAAGGCTCATACAAGCCTACTGCCTTCAAGATCATCTTCGAAACTCTTCATCTTTAAGAAATTTATTGTAATCTTTAGTTTTTACTGAGAAAAAGAAAAAGAGAGAGAAAACAAGATAAATTTGAAAGAGAGGATTGTATCAAAATAAAAAGAAAATAAGAAAAATATTAAGTAGTAGCTTAAGTTTTAAATTTCTTATAACCACCACATTCAAGGCTCAAAGAGATTTCCTTAAAACCCAAGGGAATTGGACATAGGGTTCGCATTGAGTCTGAACCAGTATTAATATCTGGTGTTAATTTTCCTTTTATACCTTTTAATTCTTGCAAACTATTTTGTTATGTTTAGTCGACTATCAGTTAAGTTAGTTGACTAATTGCCTAAGAGTTTTACGTAAGTAAAAGGAAGAAATTTCAATTCAACCCCTCCCTTCTTGCACTTTCAATTGGTAACAGAGCCTAGTCTCACTATTTTTTCTGTCTAACCATATATGAGAAAAGGTCATGGCAAATCAACAATAAACAATTGGAGCCTTGTTTCAAGAGGGAGCTTCTCAAATCAGAGCTCTCTACTTCAATGGGAAACACTTCTCGCACTGGAAGATAATAATAGAAATATTCATAAAATCCTATGATGTGAAGGTTTGGAGAATTATCAAATTAGGTGACATATTCCAATAGCTAAACCAACAACTGAATGTCAAATGTTGAAGCCAGCCAAGCACTAGCCATATGTAGTTTAGAGAACTACATAAATGAGCAGATAAAAGTTATTCGAATCAACTCCAAAGGTAAGAATGTTATCCACAATGCTATCAGTGGAGAGCAATATGAAAAGATCTCTAATTACAAAATCGCAAAGGAATTGTAGGACAAATTGAAAGTCACCTATGAAGGAACGGACAAAGTCAAGGAAATAATCATCAGTCTACTTGTCTATGAATATGAACTATTCCAAATGAAGGAAGATGAATCAGTGGAAAGTATGTTTCCATATCTCAACAAAATCATTGGCAAACTCGAAGTTACGGGGAAAGAATATCTACTTATTAAGCACATCAGAAGGATCCTTAGAAGTCTTCCTCCTAATGGAATAGTAGAGTTGTTGCTCTTGAAAGTATGGATCTTAAAGGCCTCACTTACCACAAAGTTAGAGGTAATCTAATTGCTTTTGAGAAAACACACCTAAATAAAAAGGGAAAAGGAGGATGACAAGAAAAAACTTGTTGCATTCAAAGCCACTGCTGAAAATCAAGATAGTGGAGAAGATCTAAATGAACATGAGATTAAACTTATTACAAAAGTAGTGATAGAATCCTTCAAGTGCAACAAAACCCAAAGGAGAGGTAAAAAAATATATTCTAAAAACAAGCAAATTACTAACTACAAGAAGAATGATAACAGGTGTTATGAATGTGGTAAGTTTGGACACATTGCAGTTGAATGTCCTGAAGCCAAAAGAAGGCACCCTTAAGGAC
>JAOTQJ010018183.1:0-37058 GCA_025642045.1 Solanum sejunctum | reverse complement strand
CAGGTGTTATGAATGTGGTAAGTTTGGACACATTGCAGTTGAATGTCCTGAAGCCAAAAGAAGGCACCCTTAAGGACAATTCAAAAACAAAGTGTTCAATAGCTAGAGTATTGAAGATACATCTAAATATGATCGTGACGACATTGCAAATGTCTTCTTCATGGCAATACATAAAAGTATCTTGGTAAATAATGACTTTTGCAAAAATTATTTTGAGTTGATGGCTCTTCTAGATCGAGCTATTATATACTTAAAAGAATCCTTTGAGATTCTTAGATCCATTCAAGATGAAAAAAAATGTTCTAGAAATAAAACTTGAAGTTTGCACCGTTGAAAGGGATTTATTGGATTAAGAGAATTATGATCTTAAAAATAGTTTGAAAAATGTTCAAAAATATTTTATCCCTAATAGATCTCTCAATATGAGTAATTCTCAAAGTGAACCTTTTAGTCATCTGGTTCTGATCAGTCTAGTAAAATATCTTGTCATTATTATGGAAAAACTGGCCACACCTACTTCAGATGCCGATTTCATTACTCAAAGCCATCTAACATGATTTGGAAAGTTAAATACACTGCTAACCAAAAAGGACACAAAAATATTTGGGTGCCTAGAAATCAAAATTAATCTTGTTTTGTAAGAATATCGCACTAAATCCAAAGGAAAATGTTATCTTGGTAGTGCGTGTTCAAATCTCATGATGGGTAACAAATCTCTGTTTAAGTCTGTTGCAGATTACAAGGGTGGAAAAATTCATTTGGGAGACAACTCCACTAGAACTATAATTGATATTGTTACTATATCATTCAATGAGTCTTGCAACATCACAAATATTTATCTTGTGAAATTGGTAAAGTTTAAGTTGCTGAGTATCAGTCAACTATATGACTCTAATCTGGAAGCAAGATTCCAAAAAAATGGATGCATCATTGAAGACAACACTAGAAAAGAAATTCTTCCCGAAAGCAGAGAAAAAAATGTGTATATCCTTGATTCCATCAAAGGACATACTAAGCATATTTGTCTAGCGTCAATGTTAGAAGATCCATACATCTGGTATAGTAAGTTGGGACATACTAGCATGAGACTCATTGAAAAGCATGCTCAACTTGATCTAGTTATTGGTCTACCAAAGATTGACTACGCCAAGGATCACATATGTGATTCATGTCAATAACGTAAGCAAACTAGAAACTCCTTTCTAACCAAAGATATTGTATCTACCAAACAACCTTTGCAGCTCCTTCATATGGACCTTTTTGATCCTACCAGAATAGCTAGCGTTGGAGGAAAAAAGGTATACCTTTGTCATTGTTGATTATTATTCTCATTTTACTTGGATAATGTTTTTAACTAATAAAGATGATACCTTAAAGAATTATGAGTTCTTTTATAAGAAAGTATAGAGAGAAAAAGGTTACTACATTTCTTCTAAAAGAAGTGATCATTAAGGAGAATGTGAAAGCACAGCTTTTGAAAACTTTTGTAATGAAGAAGGATATGAACATAATTTCTCAGCAACTCGAACTCTTCAACAAAATGGAGAGGTCGAAAGAAAGAACTAGACTCAACTATACCTAGCCAGAACCATGATATGTGAATGCAATCTTTCTCATCACGTTTGGGTTGAAGCAGTAAGCACTGCCGATCACATTCTCAACAACTCTCTCACTAGACCAATTTGGAAAAAGACTCCAGATGAACTATGGAATGGTAAGAAGCCAAATATCAATTAATTTCATCCCTTTTAGTGCAAATGCTTCATCCATAACAATGGTAAGAAAAATTTGAGTAAATTTGATCTACGCAGAGACAAAGGTACTTTTCTTGACTACTCAAATTCTAGTAGATCTTTTAGAGTTTTTAATAAACGTACATCTTCCATAGAAGAGTCTGTTCACATTATTTTTGATGAATCTAATCTATCTTCTAAGAAAAGATGCAACTTTAACGATAAAGAAACCACTAATTCTCAAAGTGTAGTTATCTCTTGAAAAGAATTTGTAGAAAGAAGTCAGTCAACTAATGAAAATGAAATTCAGCTAACAACAAAAAGAGTTCCAAATTAATGAAGGATCGAATCTGATTACCTAAAGAAATTCATAATTGGAAATGTAAATAATGGAATGAGAACTAGAATATAAAGTAAGAAAAGTGCTAACATAGCGCTGATATCTCAACTTGAACCTAAGAAAGTTGAAGAAGATTTAAAGGACAATGAGTGGGTTAAAGTCATGGTGATCAGTTTGAGACAAATCTTGTCTGGACAATGGTTCACAAACTAGAAAATACCTCAATCATTTGCACCAAATGGGTTTTAGAAATAAGCTAAATAAAGATGGTAAAGCTATCAGTAATAAAGCCAGACTAGTTGTACAAGGTTACTCTGAACAAGAGGAAGTCGACTACGATGAGACTTTTGCTCCTATAGCAAGGTTAAAATATATTGGCATTCTCTTAGCATATACTACTTTTAAAGTTTAGATTATTTCAAATGAATGTTAAGATGCTTTTTTAAATGGTGTTAATGAGGAAGAAGTTTTTGTAAAACAACTCCCTAGCTTTGAACATCCTGAATTCCCCATCATGTTTTTAAGCTGTCTAAAGCTCTATATGGTCTTAAACAAGCTCCTAGAGCTTGGTATGATCGACTGAGCAAATTTTTACTAAATCATGATTTTCCTAGAGGCAATGTTGACCCAATTCTTTTTATTAAAAAATCATCCTCTGACAATATCATTATTGAGATTTACATTGACGATATTATCTTTAGAAGTACCAATAATGATTTGTGCAAGGACTTTGCCAATCTTATGCAAAGTAAATTTGAGATGAGTTTAATGGGTGAGTTGACCTTCTTCTTGGGCCTTCAAAATTTCAAAACTGATCGAGGCATATTTATCTGTGAAAGTAAGTATGTTAAATAATTAATTTAAAAATTTGTAATGTAAAATGCCAAGTCCATTAGCACACCCATGAGTCCTTCCTGCAACTTGGACCTCAATCCAAATGGTAAGAACATTGATAAAACTAAGTACAAAGGTATGATTGTGTCTCTTTATTATCTCACTACTAGTAGACCTGATAACATGTTTAGTTTTAGCAAATGTGCCAAATTTTCAAACTGCTCCCAAAGAATCCAATTTCACTACAATAAAAAGAATCATTCGTTATTTAGTGGGAACTATCTCTTATGGGCTCTGTTATGAGAAACCATCTACTTTTAACCTTCATGAATTTTAATATGTTGATTACATAGGTGATAAAGTTGATAGAAAAAGCACCAGAGGCTCTTGTCAATTTCTTGGAGACTCCTTAATTTCTTGGAATAGGAAGAAACCAAATTGGGTATCCATCTCCACCGCTGAAGAACAATATGTAGTCATTGAATTATGTTGTACATAGATTCTTCAAATGATTCAACAATTGAGTGATTTTAATAATTTTATTATACCTGTCAAATTTTATGTGATAATTCCAATGTTATTTGTTTAACTAAAAATTCTATGCAACATTCTAGAGCTAAGCATATTGATATTAAGCACCATTTTATCAGAGATCATGTATTGAATGGTAATATTAAAATTGTTTTCATAAATATCAAAAATTTATTAGCTGATATTTTTACAAAACCCCTGCTTGAGGAATGATTTTGTGCACTTAGAAATGCCTTAAATATATTCCAAAATCCTTTTAAATATTCTTTTATTACATTAATTGATTTATTTACCTTAAATGATTATCTTGCATTAAATGAGTGTAGTTATTACATTTTAAAGCTGAATTGTGTGTCTTTCCATATGTGTCAGTTCGCGTCTCTTCTTCTTCCCAGCTTGCCACTTCGTTCCCGTCGCATTTTCTCTTCGTTTTCTGTTACCCTTCTTTAAATCTCTCTTTAATTTTCTTTTTCTTCCAAAATTATATCTTCCTCATTCATCCTCTAACTCCTCAGAATGCCTCCTCATAAGAGTACCACGAATAGGGGAAAGGGATTGCCACAATCTCCAGTTCTACTAGACTCTGAAAATTCTCTCTTCCTCCTCTCTTGTCTCTTCTGACTCTCCTCTCTCATCCCTAAAACTCTCTTCCCCTCTCATCCTCCTAGTGATACTAAAAAGAAGTGCAAGTTTGATGGTGAAAGTTCTCTTGATATCAAGGCAGTTTTGGAGCTCTTCGAATGAATATCTGTTTCAATTGCTCAAATCAAAAACCATTATGTATGGATGACTTGTGGACTTGGAACTCCTTCATATGAGTTAGTGCCCCATCAAAGAATTTTTTGAGTGACAAGGATGGGAGAAATTTTTTTCATCCCCTCCAAAGATCATCTATGAACCACTGGTAAGACTCTTCTATGCCTACCTCCATTCCTCTGTTCCTAGTGAAATTGAAACCCTAGTTTTGTTCTAGGTTCTCTTCCCTAGTCAAAACATCATGGCCTTCCAACTTTGATGTCACTTTTGAAGAAGCAACGAAAGCTCTTTTGTTCTCCCCTCTAGTTTTTGTCCTTCAAACCTAGGCCCAGAGGATGTTTTCTTTGAAGCCAGGTTTCTCACTTGTATTGTGGCAAATACCCTTGTTCCTCATGCTGGATCTCTGTCTATCCTCTTTGTTTGGGACACTTTTTTCACTTACTGCCTTCTATCTAAGAAAATAATCAAACTCTCCTTCTACATTCTTCTTCATATGGCTGATTCTAATCTGGACTGTCAGGGTCAACCTAATATTTCAATGATTCTGAAGGAAAACAATGTAAGTCTCTCTGACATCCCTCCCCTCATTGTTAAGCCATGTTACAACTCCAAAAACTTAAATAGCATGGGCTACACCATCTCCAATGATTCCTGGTCTCTCAAATTTGAGCCATCTTCTGGTCCTAATTATGAGTTGTCTGGTGACAACTCTCCCTGATAATTTGTTCCTCCTACTCATCTTGATTTGAAAGTGGTTGAAGAATTGAGTTTCAAAGTCTCAAGGATGGATGCAAAGTTCGGGAACCTGCAAGACCTATTCATGTCCTGTCACTTCAAGCTTGGACACATCACAAAAACAATGAACAAAGTTAAGGATTTCACCAAAAAAACTAGAACTGTTGTGGGGAAAATTCATATGAAAATCATCCAAATCATCGAGGAAGCTATCAAGGTTGCTCAAAATATTCAAAGCAACTATGATGCCATGGCTACCAAACTGACAAATATTGCTTGAGAATCTGAAGACTGCCATAGTCAATAATATCTCTTACTTTCTCTATCTCGTGGTTGAATATTCTTTTTGTGTGTGTTGTAACCTTTTGCTTGCTTAAAATTGCTCTGTATTTGGTGGACTGTATATTTTGTTGGTATTATGTTAGTATCTTAGATTACTGCACTGTTGGTTGTTTCGCTCTGTTATTTTCTTTTCTGTTGATGTCAAAGGGGGAGAGAATAGAATAGTCAATCAATTGACTACTACATAAGAATTCGGGGCATGAAAACTAGAAGTTGATTACACACATAGGGAAGTTAACTACATCTATACTAATTTTGTCATCATCAAAAAGGGGGAGATTGTTAGTGCTAAAATATTTTGATTTCTGACAAATTAAAAGAAAGCATCAAAAAGGAAACTATTTGACTAAGATATATTATGGAGTAATCTGTCAAAAAAATCTAGCTAGAGATCTAAAATGCACAATACTGAAAGAAGATCCAGTGGCATGCAGGAAAGAGAACCAAATAAATTAGAATATTGGAGCAAATCAAGAGAATCAATCAAAGAGCATCAAATCGACCAAAATTGGAGCAATCAATCAAGCATGGAAGCACAATGAAGGAAATAAATAAAGCAACACAAATCAAGAAGATCAATCACACAAAAGATGGATTTAGAAGATCTATCTATTGCTGATAAGAAAATCAGTCAGATGGTGATTGTCTTGGCCTTCCTTAGAGTCCTTGCCCTAATCCTTGGAAGAAGGAATCTTTATTGCCTAATTCAAATGATCAATTCCCTTGGGATACCATCTTTTCATATAAAATGAGGCATCCAGAAATCTCAAAGACTCATACAAGAATACTGCCTTCAAGATCATCTCTGAAGCTCATCTTTAAGAAATTCATTATAATCTTTAATGTGAAAAAAAAGAGGAAAAAGAAGAAAAATTTGAAAGAGTGGATAGTATCAAAAGAAAAGAAAAATAAGAAAAATATTGAGAGTAGTAGTTTAAGTTTTAAATTTCTTATAACCACCACTTTCAAGACTTGAAGAGCTTTCCTTGCAATACAAGGGGACTGGACGTAGGGTTCACATTGAATTCGAACTAGTATAAATTTCTGGTGTTGGTTTTCCTTTTATGCCTTTTAATTTCTTCAAACTATTCTATTGTGTTTAGTCCACTATCACTTAAGTTAGTTGACTAATTGCCCAAAAATTTTACATAATAAAAGGAAGAAAAGTCAATTCACCCCCTCCCCCGCACCCTTGCACTTTCAGTGGATAAGTAAAAAGCTATGTTAGTAGATAAAGGTTATAGTCAGCAAGATGGTTTAGATTTCCATGATACTTTTTCACCTGTTGCTAAGATGGTAACAGTAAGAAGTGTTATTGCTCTAGTGGTGTCTAAGTATTGGAATTTATTTCAAATAGATATGTATAATGCATTCATTCAAGCATATTTGAATAAGGAGGTGTATATGGAAATTCTTGTAGGTTTTAAGCAACTAGGAATGGTCAAAGTTTGCAAATTGCTTAAGTCACTGTATGACTTGAAGCAAGCTTCCAAGCAATCGAATATAAAGCTTACTTCTGCTTCATTGACTGCTGGTTTAACCCAAATTGCACATGATTACTCCTTGTTCACTATGAAGAAAGATACAGATATAACAATTGTGTTGGTCTATATTGACGAATTTCTCATTACTAATAGTAATGACTAGTTGATTAATGCAGCTAAGGAAGCTCTACATCAGCAATTCAAGATTAAAGATTTAGGCCAACTCAAGTATGTCTTGGGCATTGAAGTTTTGAGGTCTAGTGAGGGTGTTATCTTGAATTAGAGGAAATATATCCTAGAACTCATCCATGATGCAGGTCTTAGTGGTGCAAAGCCTGTCTTTACTCTTTTGGAGTGTAATTTAATTTTGACATCAGTAGAGTGTGATAAACATTTTGGTTTGACTAGTGATGTTATCTTACACGATGTTACTTCCAATCAAAAATTGATTGGTAAGTTATTATATGTTACCATTACTCGATAAGATATTAGTTATGTTGTATAAACTCTCAGTCAATTCATACAAACCCCTAAGAAGTCACATTAGCAAGCAGCTGATAGATTGGTTAGATATTTGAAGGGCATAATTGGTCAAGGTATTTGGTTGAAGGCTATACCTGCAAACACATTGACTTGTTGGTGTGACTCAGACTGGGATTCTTGTCCCAATACCAGAAGATACATCATAGGAAATGTGGTCAAGTTTGGAGAATCCTTAATCTTATGTAAGTCTATGAAACAATAGACTATTTCTAGAAGCTCAGCTGAAGCTGAGTATAAGACCATGACATCTATAGCAGCTGAAGTAACTTGGTTGCTAGGTTTGTTTACTGAGGAGATGAATGTACACATTGACCCTGAAGCAAATGTACCATTGACAAGGTCCTGGGCATCAAGAGCCCCAGTGGAAGTTGTTATTCCCTCCCAATCTAAAGAGAAAGGTACTAAAGAGGGGTCAGATGATGGTCTCTCACATTCCGAGTCAACGTCTATTAAAGCATCACCTAGAGTGGGGGACTCAACATCATTAGACTTAACTTGCATGAGGTGGTAGATACACCATTTAGAGATTAGCACTCTAGCTCTAACATAGGAGATAAACTTGCCTTTAGGTGCAACAAAACTCTCTTTCCACTCTAAGACGGGTTCATTAGGAAATGGAAACTTAACAATTCGGGTCCTACAATCAAAGGAGGCATAACAAGCATAAAGCCAACCATGCCAAGGATCATATCAAAGTCAACCATCTCAAATTCTACCAAGTCAGCCAAGGTATCTCTAAGGTAAATAGATACTACACAATCCCTGTAAACCCTCTCAACTGTGATAGACTCACTAGTAGGAGTGGAAACATGAAAGCGTTCAAGCAAAATTCTATAAGGATTCCAAATTTTTTAGCTACACAGGGAGTTACAGAAAATACAATAGCACACAAGTCAAGCAATGCATAACAATCAAAAGTAAAGACTCGTAGTATATCCACAACAACATTTGGTGCTACCTCCCGATCCTAATGATTACCCATGGAATAAAGATGATTTGTCCCGCCTCCTGCTCCCTTAGTAGTACCCCTCTGATGACTGCCAGCTGAGGGTGCTGCGAAGGACTAAGCTCTATTGCTTCCTTCACCTCGTCTTCTCTTTGGGCAATCATACTGAAAGTGACCAATCTACCCATATAACTAACAAACATCCTAGCCCACGTGGCACTCACCCAGATAAATTTTGCCACACTTATCACAATGTGGCTTTCCCTGTATACGTTGGGTCACACTAGCCTAAGATTGAGAACCCTAGGCCCTATAATTCTAGTGACCATAAGACTTCTCATCATACCTGTTCTGTTGGAAAGGTGCACTCACTGCGGAGAGTGCATAGTGAGAAGACCTCTTCTAAAAGTAGGATTTGTCACCTATTTTCTATCTCGACTAACTAGGCTCATGCCCTGCTGATTTTGCTTTCCTGCTCATATACTCTTCTCTATCTCTCTTTTTATTTTCCTCAATTTTATAGGCATACACCATAGTCCTAGAAATGTCCATACCTGGGATCAACAACTCCGCCTTGCATCCCTTCTTCACATGCCTGCCCAAACCAAACACAAACTTCCTTATCCTTGCCCTCATGTCTTGGACCATCTCAAGAGCATATCTAGAAAGCTTAATGAACTTGAGATTGTACTCCTTAACGGTTATTCCCTATTGTCTTAAATTGATGAACTCCTCAACCTTTGCCTCCCACAACTCTTAGGGAAATAAGTGGTAAAGTAAAGCAACTTCAAACTCATCTCACTCTGCAGCCTTAGCATCTTTACCTCTACTATCCTTCCATTGGTTGTACTATATATTTGTAATATCCTTCAGCTAGTAGGAGGAAAGCTCATTTCCTTCAATCTCATTAGAATGCATGTCCCTCAAGAGCTTACACACCTCCTCAATGAAGTTCTATGGGTCCTCCTCAACCTTTGTCCCCATATACATGAGTAGGTTCATCCGTAAGAAGTCCCTGAGTCTGGCTGCAGCCATGGACTCCTGTGAGTTTTAACTAAGAGCCTGAGGACCTCGACTGCTACCTTGGGAGGCCACTAGCTGAGTAAGCATGGTAATGACTCCCCTAAACTCTACCTCTAAGGTGGGGGCTAGTTGTGGCTATGCAGGGGGCGCATATAGGACATCAACAGTCCTGGCAAGTGACCCCACATCCTCATCCCTATATGAGTAGGGACCTTGGTTGGGAATTCTCAATAGTTGGGGCTGAGGCATCTGTCTGAGCAGTAGTCAATTTAGAGTCATATTCTTTAAATGTGTAATTCTTGAGTTAGAATAAGATTTTCATAGAGTTAAACTCTATTGCACGAACTCATATCATAGAAGAACAGTAACTCTTCCTAAAGTCCTATAGATTCCTTCTTATAAAGTATGGTGTACAACACACTCATAAACAAGACTCTACTAGATAGGGATTCGTAGACTTTCTAGGATACCCAATCTTCGTGCTTTGATACTTTGTCATGCCCCACGAGGGCACCTTGGATGTAATGGTACTCAGAGATTATTGCTACTCCCCAAGCGAACAACCTGGCCTCATTGCATTTATTCAATTAAAGGAATTAGTAGAAGTCATCATAATACATAACAATGGACAACTCTTTTCTATCACATCCTCATCAAGAAATACGGGCCATAGGCCATGAGACAAGACAGTTACGTCCATCATATGAAATAGGATTAAAGAAACTTAGTTTAGAAAAGGGAAAGGACCCCAAAATTAGTACAACATCTCTCTGTGTCTATGTCTATAAAGCTTCTATCTCTATAAGTCTAAGATAGTACCATGACCGGTCATGGCAACCAAAAACTTAGAATATACTTAGAACATAGGAAAATGAAATAAAGAACATCCTCTGAATGAAGAGGAGGACTCACCAAGTTTCTAGAGCTAGAAGTCTTTGAATCTTAATGAATTATCTACTGAAGTCCTATGTCTACTAAATCTGTATCATAAAATAATGTAACACCAAATGGTGTTAGTACATAGAATGTATGGTATGTAAACGGGCTAAAAGTAAACAATATGAATAAGGTATTATGAAATATCAACTCATTAGGTACTCATCTCATCTCAGAATAAGGAATAGACACCATCACATTAACATCAATCAAGCCTGATACCATCACATCAACATCAGAGTACTATCAATATAAAACTTATCTTGGAGTTTCTCTAACCGACAACCATCACTTATGAGTATATAACAATGTGATGTCATTACCGCATCCATCCAATACCTTGCCGAGGTACATGACGAGTCTAGTTTGTTAGTGGATCCATAAATCTATCAAGTACTATTCTGAGACTAAGGAAACATCCATTTATCATGGTTCAATCCACTCCTATATAGGCCACATAGTTAATTAGTATGAGTGAGACTCACTTTTACTCATTTTGGTTCTCAATACTTCTCCTATGACTCAATTTGCTCATAAGCTATCAAACATTAAAAATTTCCCATCACTTAGTCTCTTTTGGACATGGAACATTAGTTCATCTCATCATCTATCAACTGAAGGAGTTAGCTACATTCTTTTAAGATTTATTTCAACCTCTTTAAGACTCTAAGGGTATCAATCTCATCAACATCAACCATCAATACATTCAACTCAAGACACGGACCACAACAAGAAAATAAACCCTTATGGGCAAGGCTCTAGACATCAACCCCTAAGTTTATTCTTGAATTTTTTAAAAAAGTGATCATATAGGTTTTATATCATCATTTAAATAACTCATTTAAACAAATAATTCAAGTTATGATGAGCATCAATTCAAGAAAATATATGTAATATAAAAATAGTTCTTAGTAAAGAATTCAAGAATTTTGTAGACAGAATCCATCACCTTGAACTATGAACTTTCTACAATCAAAAGTGTACATGGGAGAAAAATCCCATGCTTTGGGTAGCCTTATGTACCTAGATGAAGATTTTCTTAGGCTTCTTCAAGGAATTGGATCCAAATCTAGGAAATCTTCCAGCCCTCTTTTCTTTCTCCTTCAAGAACTCTTGTTTACAAGTTAAGAAAAATGGGTTTTTAAACCTTTAATCTGATATAAACGACCCTTAACCATATTTTTAGGGCTTAGAATAGGTTGGACAATGACCAAAAAGCCTTTCCTGTATTAAAAGAATAAAATTTGACTCCAAAATACTAGGTTCGCAATGCGCTAGGGGCGCAAAGATGTGTGTTTTTGCAAATTCTCATTCTTTTTAATTCTAGTCAAAAAATTAAAAAAACATAAGTGTCGGTATGCGTTCCATCCACGTCATGCTAGGGGTGTGGACTGATAGTATTTTTCAATTAATTAGTGAAAATTATTTTTTGACTCGATTGCTCCAAAATCGGGTTGAGGCCATTTTTTAACTCAATTTTTTTCGCTAATCACAAATCTGGTCTCGAATTTTTCATTAGAGCTTGGGAAGATGCATTATCTACATGATTACTTTCTTAAGGCATTTCAATATTTTTGTAGGGTGTTAGACATGGCAGCTCTGTAAATCAGGCACTTCCTGGGAGACAACCCAAGGTAGACCGACGCTAAGGCACCCAAGTATGTTTTTGACCCCTTATATTCTTTTTTTCTGGATTTTGTGCATTGGGTACAATGCATATCTTTTTCGATAGGGTATGGGTAGTTATGGGCCTCAGTGAAGTTTGAGTAGCTTATGGTCCATGACTACCCTAGTTTTTGGTTCTGAGGTTTTTTCGCGTGTGTTCTTTTTCCTCATGGATATTTAATTTCTATTGAACCGACACGTTTAGTATGTTTCGATAATATTTATAGCATATATTATTAATAGTTATGGCATATAACATATTTTTATATTTTGTATTAAAAAATGGTACCCACCAAAAATATTTCGATTAGTAGTTAGATGACAACCATGCATGTTTAAGTGTTTGGAAATATTAGTTCTGATAAAGTAAGGATAATTTGAGATATGAACCATGATATGTGAGTTTCTTATTGATAGTGTGTGAAATACCATATAAGTGTGAGCTTATTTTGCCAGATTCATGTATTTTGTGCTAATTTAGAACGTGTCCTGCTACTCTATGATAGATTATAGATTAAATCGATTAGGAAGGGATCTTAGGCCTTTGTTCTTTAATTAGTCCATCTTTAGACTGAAATGACCATCCAAAGGAAGTTTTATCCTTTATTCCAAATATTTGAACACTACATATACCAATTCTTCCTAAAACATTTAATTAGCCTGCCTTGTCTAGTGAAAAGCCTTGAAATTCGCCCTGGTCTTTCCTTGAGTATTGTGAACCTTGACTGAGGCTAAAATCCAAAGTTTAGGGTGGCTAAAAAAGTGGCCCTAGTTATAGGAATAGATATTATGTCCTTCACTATAGGCTAAAAAAAGGTTGAGGGTGATCGGTGTGAAGGAGAAGCACAAATATAAGATCGTGAGTTGGGATGAGGAGAAAAAGAAGAAAAATCATGTACAGAGTGCAAGAAAAATTTCTTTACAATACTTTTGATATTTAAAACTTAGGATTTTGTGTATTCCTAATGCGACTTTTATGGGTTTTATCTGTGTTAGTGTTTACTATTGTAGAAAAGTAGATTGGCATGACTTTGGGGAAAAATTGTAGAGTTTTCTAGTTTTTCATGATTTTTGAGGCCCTTTATGAGTTATAGAGAAGCCTACAAGTCATAAAGGTAGTTTCATGATAAATTTCAGTGAAGGTTGAGATCTAACGTTCAAGTCTATGAGACCTCTATTCGAGTCATAGAGCATTCTACGAGTCGTATAGATAAATTTTCAAAAAGAGATGATTTAAAGCAGTTGAAGCCTATGAGTATGAAGTACGAGTTATAAATTAGTTTACAAGTCATGAAGATGGTTTGTAGAAGTGAAGTCTAAGATCCCAAGAGCTTATTACGAGACCTCAATTACGACTCGTAGAAGCCTCTATGAGTCATAAATAGTTTTTATGGAGTCCGCCAAGAAATTTTTCTATTTTACTAAGGACATAATTATAATTACTATAACTAGTATTTTCAGGTCATTTATCATAAAGATCCATTAGTTTCATTGTATTTAGGGTTAGAATACAATACCTAGACAGAAAATTGAGAGAATACACTTGTGAAATAATTTGATCTTCAAATCTTGGGATTTCAATCAATTTTGGATTTGCTTGATTCTCAATTCAATTGGGTAGATGTTTAATTATGTCTTCTCAATTCATAATTTCTTCGTCTACCAATAGCATGAGTAGCTAAGTACAGAACTTGGGATTGTTGAAACCATGAAGAACATCTAACTAAATAAACCTGGGTAATTTATAGTTCTTGGAATGGGTATTTCCATGTATTAATCAATTGCCTTTATTTTGTATGTTTTGTAGTGGTGGCCAACATTAGAGCTTGCCCAGTGTCACTTTCCCAATCAAGGTAGTAATGAATGGGAAAAGAGATTGATTAACAGGATTCGATGATGTATTCTAATCTAATCAACTGAACTAGACCAAGGGGAGGTTGACTGGGACTATAGGTAATAGTTAATATTGCACACTATGGAGATGGGCATACTCATATAGTGAAATTCACATCTCACCTTTGACCAAATAGCTTGGTAAACTTATATTACCATCCTGCATGCTATAGTGTAGTCAAGAATTATTTTATCCAGTCTTATTGATTTGGTCAATCTTGGGGAACACAATACCCAAGTTGCTTTCGGTTATTGAGTCTCTTTCATTATAGCTAGTGTAGTTTGTTTTCTTATTGATTACTTCAAGCCTCCCTCCCCCCATCATGGAATTGAATTGGTTAATTATTCGAATTGGTTGTTTATAAATTCTCATGAGTCTACATATTCCTTTTGGATTCGACCCTAACCTAGGTTAGGTTTTTTATTTGATAATGAATACTTTATCCTCTAAAAAAGAGGTGTACATTAGACCTGATCAAAGATTATGGCATCGTTGGCGAGGAATAGGGCTAGACTTAGTTGAGTTCACTAGTAATTATATTTAGAGTGTTAATCCTTATTTTCCTTGTATTTTACTTTCATTTCTATTTTTGTCCTTGTTTCATTTCAGTGCTACTACTGTATGCCAAACACTAAGAACCAAGGCAATCCACTTGATCCAGAGATTTAAAAAATTATAAGAAGAATAGCCCAACAAAATGCCAACAAAGCAGCCAATGCAGTTTTGAATTAGAACAACAATGATGATGATGGGAATAAAGACCTACCTCCTTAGGAGAATATTTCACAGCCTCAGGATTTCAATGATAATGCTTACTAGTGCAATCAGTATAGGTTGGATACGATTGCTATGGATGTGATGGAAGCTATTATATTGCCACCACTACCAGCAAACACAAACTTCACAGTCTCTAGTGGGTTACTTCAGATGCTATAGTACTGTGGGCTATTTGTGGGCTTACTATCAGAGGAACCTCATAGCCACTTACATAATGTTGCATTTGTTTTCAAGAGTGTGATAGGAACATAGAATCTTTCTATAGATGTTGTGAGACTTTATGTCTTCCTACTGTCTCTTCCTGAAAATGCTGCATTATGGCTATCTGAGCTCCCGCAGAGTTTATTCAATAGTTGGGTAGATCTGTTGAAGGCCTTTTTTGGAGAGGTACTTCTTTAGATCAAAGAAGTTCAAATTGAAGGACCAGATCAACAACTTTGAGCAATTTCCTAGTGATTCAATAAGTACAACTTGGGAGAGGTTTACTAAATGTTTGAGGAGCGTCCTTGACCACAAGATAGATTATGATGACTTTTTAAGGATCTTCTACCATGCCCTTGATGAAAATAGTCAGTCTTGTGCTGCCACTATTATAGGGGATATGTTTCTACATCAATGATTTGCAAGTATTGCAGAGTGTATGAAGCAAGTAGTCAAGACAAATTGTATTTGGGGACAATAGGATACAACTTCCATAAAAGGTTCATATGCGATACGTGTTGGTTTAGAGTAAGATAAAATTAATGAGGAGATTATGCAACAACTTGCTCAACTTCTCACAAGCATGGATATGGTTATCAAGCAAAACCACGAAAGAGTAAATGTCGTAGTTCACCATCTTCCACGTGTACCTATGTACAAGGGGCCTTATTTTGAAGAGTATGCTTATTTTGTGAATGATCAGATAAGGGATTTTTGGAATAATTTCCAAGGGTCCAATCAGGACTATTTACGCTAAGGTCATGGAAACCAAGGTCAGAACGATAGTAGAGATCGAGCTTATAGAGACAATTGAGGTGGTCATTATGATAGGACCAGCGGTCCAAAAGCAGATTGGGGTAGAATAGATGGTTTCATAAATAGTCCATATGTGCCACCACATAATCGTGACACAGGCACAAGCAATTCTAGAATTGAGGAGATGTTTGACCGCTTGTTGAAGAAGGCGAAGACATAAGATGAGACCCTAAAGGGCATGAAATATGATATTTCAAGGGTCTTATTTTGTGGCTATTAAATAGCTTGAGCCACAAGTTATTCAAGTGTCAACTCAGTTGAATCAGTGTCAAAAGGTTACATTGCCTAGCAACACAGTGCAAAATCATAAGAATGAGGGGCAATATATGGTAGTTACTATTAAAGGTGGCAAGAGTACTATTGATCCTCTTGTGTCTATTAAGGTAGAAGATGTTTATGAGAAGATAGTTGTAAATAAGGATGTGGTTAAAGTAGATGATTTTGTCAAAGATGGGGTGAGTGAGGCAGCTATAGAGCCACAAAAGTATAAGCCCGTCCCAAGGCCTCCTCCTTCTTTCCCTCAAAGACTCTAGAAAAGGGAGGAGGAAGGCAAGTTCAAGCTATTTCTCTCTATGCTTAAGCAATTATTCATCAGCATCCCTCTTACTGAAGCATTGGAGTAAACATCAGGCTATGCCAAGTATATGAAGGACTTGATCACCAAGAACTGCACTGTCATTCAGGAGCTTTCTCAAGAGCTTCAACACTGCAATGTTATCTCTACGAAGACCTTAGCTTAAAAACATGAAGATCCATATTCTTTCACCATACCTTGAACTATAGTTGATGTGGAGTTAGCAAAGACACTATATGATTTATGTGCAAGTATCAATTTGATATATCTTGCAGTCTACAAGAAGCTTAGATTGGGAGCTCCTACTATTACTAATATGTAATTGTTAATGGTAGATAAAATGGTAAAGAAGCTTGTGGGGATATTCGATGATAAGTTGATAAAAGTTGAGAAATTCATATTCCCTATAGACTTTGTGATCTTGAGGGTGAAGTTGATTTTGAAGTTCCTATTATCTTGGGAAGGCCTTTCGTAGCCATTGCTCACACCTTGGTTTGGAGAAGGGCCTACCTAAGTTTAGATTTAGGAAGTATAAAATGTTCAATGTGTGTCAGCAAGCCAGAAAAGACAATGATGTGAGAGTGGTTTCTATTATCAAGACTATTGATGATATTGTGCCAGAAATACCACATGAGGTAAGATTTGGTGTTGACACTTTGGAGATAGTATTAATGAATTTTGATGGTGATAGTATCCTAGACTATGAGGAGACAGTGAATGCTTTAAGGGTTTCTTATGGTCCTAGGCACTAAATTAAGCTTTATCTAGGTTTGCAAAATAAGAAATCACCACTCACAAAATCTTCCACAGAAGACCCATCGGTATTGGAATTGAAGGCCCTTCTAGCTCATTTGAAATATGCATTTTCGAGACCTAACAACACTTTGGTGGTTCTAATAGCTATAGATTTGAATGATAATCAAGTGGATGCCCTAGTAGTGGTGCTCAAACAATTCAAAAAGGCCATCAAAAGGACAATTGTAGACATTATTGGTATTCCTCCTGCTTTCTGGATGTACAAAATCCAGTTGGTTGACAACAAGCTGAGCATTAAACATCAAAGGCATCTTAACCCTCATATACAAGAAGTGGTGTGCCAAGAGATCGTTAAACGATTGGATAAAGGAGTAATCTTCCTGATCATCAATAATGAATGGGTAAGCCTAGTACAGTGTGTTCCAAAGAAAAAAGGTATCACATTGTTACCTAATGCTCATAATGAGCTGATCCCAATACGACCAGTAACAGGATAGAGGGTATGCATAGACTACAGAAATCTTAATGCCTTCCCAGGGAAGGATCATTTACTTATGCCTTTCATAAATCAAATACTTTATCGACTAGCTGGAAAGTGGTGGTACTATTTTCTAGATGTGTATTTAGGTTATAATCGGATCATCATAGTTCCGGAGGATCAAGAGAAGACCATATTTACATGTTTCTATGGAAACCTTGCATATAAGAGGATGTCATTTGGGTTGTCTAATGCCCCAATGACATTTTAGAGATGCATAATGTACATTTTTCATATATGGTGGAGAACACAATTGAAGTCTTCATGGATGACTTTAGTGTGGTTGGGAACTCATTTGAGGATTGTTTGAGGAACCTACATGATGTTTTGCAATGATGTGAAGAAATCCATCTGGTATTAAATTGGGAAAATTTCATTTCATGGTGAAAGAGGGGATAGTGATGGGGAATAGAATATCTAGCGAAGGCTTTTGGGTTGACAGAGCTAAAGTGGAGGTAATTAAGAAGCTTCCTCCACATATCTAGCGAAGGCATGTAGGATTCTATCTGAGGTTCATAAAAAACTTCTTCAAAATTTCACACCCAATATGTAAACCTTTGGAGAAAGATGCTAAGTTTGTGTTTTATGATACATGACTAAAAGCCTTCGAAGAGCTAAAGAAGAAGTTGATCTCTACGCCAATCATTGTTGCTCTGGACTGGTCCAAGCCCTTTAAAATCATGTGTGATGCAAGTGGGGTCACTCTAGTGTAGTATTGGGCCAGCGCAAGGAGAAGATATTATATCCCATATGCAGAACAGGAGTTACTTGTAGTAGTCTTTGCATTCAAATACTTTAGGTCATATCTATTTAGGACCAAAGTTGTAGCACATACAAATCACTCAGCATTTAAATATTTGATGGCTGAGAAGGATGCAAAGCCTAGGTTGATGAGATGGGTGCTTCTCTTACAAGACTTCAACTTTGATATCATCGACAGAAAACGGACAGAGAAACAAGTTACAAATCACCTCTCCAGATTGAGAGATGGGGCTAGGTAAAATTTGATGATAGATTGGAGATAAATGATTCTTTTCCTAATAAGAGAGAATTCACTGTATCTCATGATCTGATACCTTAGTTTACAAATTATGCAAACTAATTGGTGAGTCAAATTGTGCCACCTGACTTAAATACACGTCATTGTCAAAAGGTTATGTTTGATATGAAGAAGTTCTTTTGGGATGACCTATACTTGTTTCGTGTATGTACTGATGGGATTATTTATTGTTGTGTTCCTAAGGTTGAGATGATGAGCATCCTTGAGGCATGCCACTTGTCCTTAGTGGTTGGGCATCATAGTGGGATTTGAATAGCCTATAAGATCATACCATGTGGGTATTATTGGCTCATCACCCAACAAGATGCTCATGACTATGCCAAATCTTGTGACAGATACCAAAGGTAAGGTGGAATTTCTCTCAAGAATGAGCTCCCTCTAAACCTCATTATGGTGATTGAGTTATTTGATGTATCTAGGATAGACTTCATAGGACTGTTTGTTAGCTCATATGGCAACAAATACATCCTGGTTGCTATGGATTATGTATCAAAGTGGTTTGAGGCCATGGCTCTACCATATAATGAGGGCAAAAGTGTCTTAGCATTCTTAAAAAAGAACATATTCTCAAGGTTTGCTACTCTTCGGGCTATGATCAGTGATGAAGGTTCTTATTTCTGCATTAGACTTTTCAAAGCTCTTCTTCAGAAGTACGAACTCAAACATAGGGTGGTGACACCTTAGCATCACCAAACGGGTGCGCAAGTGAAAGTGTCAAATAGGAAATTTAAATAAATTTCATTTAAGACTATGAATACGAACCAGATAGATTGGTCACAGAAACTGGATGATGCATTATAGGCATATTGGACTGTATTCAAGACCCTATAGACATGTCTCCATATCAACTTGTTTTTGGGAAGGCATGTCATTTGCCAATGGAGCTTGAGCATAAAGCAATATGGGCATTGAAGAAGTTGAATATGGTTGGAATAATACAGGAACCTCTAGATTGATCTAACTCAATGAGGTTAATGAATTCCAAACTGAAGTTGTTCCCTTAGAAGCTCAAATCTAGATGGTTTGGTAGCACGCGACTTCGATCATTGGGCTATTGAATTGGATAGACAAAATAGAGGTACTTGCAAAATAAATGGCCAAGGACTCAAGCCATATCTTTGAAATGTAAAAGACATCAAGACAGTTGATGAATGGGATCTTGAGAAAATCTAAGTACTCATGCTAGATATGTCGTTCTGTCACATCTCGGGAGGCAACATGGATGTAACTGGCACTCATAGACTATTGCTAGTCCCCAACCAAATCGCCTAGCCTCATCATATTCATTCAATCAAGGAATTAGCAAAAGACATCAGAATACATAATAATGGGCAACTCTATTCTATCATATCATCATCAAGAATTATGGACCATAGACCACAAGACTAGTCATTTACGTCCATCACATGAAATAGAATTAAAGAAACTCAGTTTAGAAAAGGGGAATGACCCAAACATCAGTACATCATCTCTCTATGTCTATGTATAGGAAGCCTCTATCTCTATAAGTCTAGCAAGGTACCATGACAGGCCATGGATACCACAAACTCAAAATAACTTAAAACATATGTAAATGAAATAAAGTACATCCTCCGAATGCAGTGGAGGACTCACCAAGTCTCTGGATCTAAAAGTCTCTGAACCTCAACGACTCATCTGCTGAAGTCCTTTGTCTATTAAATCTATATTATAACATGATGTAGCAACAATGTCATTAGCATGTGGAATGTACAATATGTAAATAGGTTAAGAGTAAATAATATGAACAGGATACTATGAAATAACATCAACTCATTTGGTACTATCTTATCTGAGAATAAAGAATAGACACCATCACATCAACATCAATCAAGACTCATTACATCACATCAACATTAGAGTACTATCAATAAGGAACTTATCTAGGAGTTTCTCTAAACAACAACCATCACCTATAAGATGGTGATGATATAACAAAGTTATATCATTAACATATCCATCCTATACCTCACCAGGGTACAGGACGAGTGTAATCTATCAGTGGATCTATAAATCTATCAGATCTTCTTTTGGGACTGAGGAAACATCCATTTATCACGGTCCAATCCTCTGCTATGGTGGCTATGTAGTTAATGAGTGCGAGTGGGACTCGCTCTTACTCATTTTGATGCTCAATCCTCCCCCCCCCCCCCCCAAGGACTCAACTTGCTCATAAGCTATCAAACATTCAAGATTTCCCATCACTTAGTCTCTTTTGGACAAGGAACATCAACTAATCGCATTATCTATTAACTTAAGGAGTTAGGTACATTCTTATAAGATTAATTTCAACATCTTTAAGACTCTAAGCGTATCAACCTCATCAACATCAACCATCAACACATTCAACTCAAGACCCAGACTACAATGAGCAAGCAAACCTTTATGGCCAAGGCTCTAGACCTCAACCCCTAAGTTCATTCTTGAAATTTTTAACAAAGTAATCATGTAGGGTTTATATTCATCATTCAAATAATTTATTTAAACAAATAATCAAAGTTATGATGACCACCAATTCAAGAAAATATATGTAATATAAAAATTTTGCAGTCAAGTTATGATGACCATTAATTCAGTAAAGCTTTCAAGAATTTTGCAGATAGAATCCATCAGCTTCAACTATCAACTTTTGACAATCAAAGGGACACATGGGAGAACAATCCCATGCTCTTAACTATCTGTTACCTTCTATTCTCTCTATATTTGGCTCAAGAATAGAATAAACATATCAATTCAAGAATAGGGACTTCAATTTTATTAAGGATAAGGACATTACCTTCAACATCATCATCATTTGGCATGAATAGGTGTGGGTATCCTTCAACATTATCATCATTTGGCATGAATAGGTGTGGGTATTTGATCTTCATAGCTTCCTCGGCTTCCCATGTAGCTTTCTCAACAAATTGGCTCCTCTATAGGACTTTGACGGAGGCTATCTCTTTATTTTTCTTAGCTTATGAACTTGACAGTCAAGCATTTGGACTGGAATCTCCTTATAGGACAAGCTATGTTTTACTCCCACGCTCTCATAAGGATCACCAAGGTGGGACCTCCCAAGTACTTCTTTAATATCGAAATGTGGAATACCGGATGGAACCCATCTAACTTAGATGGTAATTGTAACTCATAAGTCACCTTCCCAATCCTTCTCACAAGTTGATAGGGTTCGATGTAGAGCGGACTTAGCTTATATTAGTTGTCTTGACTGCTAAGAAGTGGGTTGATTTAGTCATCTTATCCATGATCTCCATATTGAGTCATGTTGCTTCCGAGACCTTGGTAGACTGGTAATGAAGTCCATATTGATCATTTCCCATTTCTACTCTAGAATTTCAAAGTTCTTAGCTAACCTACAAGGCCTTTGATGTTCAACCTTGTCCTTTTGACAATTGGGACATTTAAGAGACAAATTTAGCAATCTCTGTCTTCATTACATTCCACTAATAGACTTCTCTCTAGTCGTGGTACATCTTGGTGGAGCCAAGATGGATAGAATATCTAGAGCTATGAGCTTAGGCCATGATTCTCTCTTAAACACTATCAACATTTGGCACACATAATCTACCTTGGTATTTTAACACCCCATCTCCCCCTTTGGAGAAAATCATCAATTATTGCTCATGAAAAGCTTTTTTTAATTGAAAAAAAGATAGGGTCTTGGTCTTGCTTTTCCTTTATCTCTATCACTAAGGATGAAACAGACGCATTATGAACATTGATACATCTTTATTATTCTCCTTAAAATGTACTCTAAATTGGTCCAACATGTGCACTTCCTTAGCCAACTCTTTTTTCCCTTCCTCCACGTGGGCAGTGCTACCCATATACAATATGCTAAAAGCATCAGCAATAATGTTAGCCTTACCTGGGTAATAGAGATTGCTAATGTCATAATCCTTGAGTAACTCCTCCAACCATCTTCTTTCACACAGGTTGAGCTTTTTCTGACTGAAGAGATATTGCAAGCTCTTGTGGTCAGTGAACCCATCCACATACACTCTGCACCAGATTTTAAGCGCGAACACTACTGCTGCCAACTCAAGATCATAAGTCAGGTAATTTTTCTCATGGATCTTAACTTATCTAAAAGCATAAGCCATTACCCTCCCTCTCTGCATCATCATATAACCTAGTCTAACTCTAGATGCATCACAATATATCACGAAGTCTTTCATCCCATCTAGCAAGGTCAAAACTAGTGTTCTAGTCAGTCTAGTCGTTATGTCGTGAAAACTCTTCTCATATTTGTCGAACCATTGAAACTTGACCTTTTTCTTAGTTAGCTTTGTCATTGGTGCAGACAAGGAATAAAACCCCTCAACAAATCAATGATAGTAGCCAGCTAACCCTAAGAAACTCTATATATTAGTGGAAGGGATCGATCTGAGCCAGTTCTTAACTGCTTCAATCTTCTGGGCATCTACTCGAATACTATCGATAGAGACAACATCACCTAGAAACGGACTTGAGCTAGAACTCGCACTTCAAAAACTTTGCATACAATTCATTATCTTTGAGAGATAGTAAAGCCACTCTAAGATGATTAGCGTGCTCTTCTTCATCCTTAGAATATACCAGAATATCATCAATAAATATAATCACGAAAATGCAAGATATGGTCTGAATACTATGTTCATTAAGTCCATAAACGTTACAGGTATGTTAGTCAAACCAAAACACATAACCAAGAACTCAAAATGGTCTTACCTTATCCAAAAAGCAGTCTTTGGAATGTCTCATATTTCCTTACTTTCAACTAATGGTAACTCGATCTGAGGTCTATTTTAGAGAAATAAGAGGTACCCTGAAGTTGGTCAAACAAATCATCTATCCTAGGAAGAGGATAATTATTCTTTATAGTGACCTTGTTTAGTTTCTTGTAGTCTATACATATTCTAAGAGGTCCATCTTTCTTACGCACAAATAGGACAGTAGCACCCCAAGGATAAATACTAGGTGATATGAAACCTTTCTCTAGCAAGTCCTTCAATTACTCTTTCAATTATTTCAATTCAACGGGGGTCATCCTATAAGGTAGGATTGAGATAAGTTGGGTATCGGGAAGAACATCAATCCCAAAATCAATCTCCCTATCAAGAGGGGATCTAGTCAAATCCTCGGGGAATACTTTAGGAAACTCTTGTACAATCGGCCAAAATTTTGATATCGCCAAAGCTACGCCTTCGTTTTGATGGTTTAAGCAGTCATTATCAAGATATATAACCTAACTAAGGTTAGGGTCAAATCACTCAAAGAATATGGTAGACTCTGAGTAATTACAAGCAAGTCGAGTGAATTAACATACTTATCTCCTAGAGGGGAGGTTTAGTTTATAGTAATTAAACATCATAAGTGTTGTGAACCAATGAGAAAAGTAACTAGGGTATTGCATTCCCCACGATACCCTAACTTGGTATTACTAGATAATCGTAATCTTTTCTTGTGTATAGTATGTAGAACAATAAGTTAAGTTTACCAAACTTTTTGATCTAGGCCAGAGGTAAATTTCACTACATGATTTGATCCATCCCCGTAGTGTGACATTGCTAATCATCATCTATTATTCTAGTATAAGCTCCCATTGATTCAATTTTGTTAATTAGACAAGAGGGATCACATTAAATCCTCTTAATTAATCTCTTTTCCTATTCATTACTACCTCAATCCAGTCAGTAACAACTAGGCGAGTTCTAACATTGGCCACCATTAATAAGCATTCAAAATGAAGAGAATTAATTAAACATGTATGCACACTTTCCAAGAATTACAGATCATCTAGTTGTACATTATTAGTCTGCCATGGTTCCCGCAACCCTAGTGGTGAATTTAGTTTTGCATAATCATTGTACATGTAAGAATCATAATATAAAATAACATAATTAATCAATTACAATGATAAAGTTTTGAACAAAAAATCTCAAATTATTCACTACAAATCACAAAGTATTGTTAAAAGTCATAAAGTTGCTTTGATGTGCTGTCAAAATACAACACTTTTAATGCTTAAAACATGGTATTTTGTGTGTTTTTAATGCAATGTTAGTTGATTTTATTGTTTTTGTGTTATATTTGCAGGATTCCATGGTTGGCCTTGATTTTGGGATGAAAGTGCAAAAGTTTAATTTTGATGTAGTGTGAGATCCTTTACGGGTCGTAGTTCACTCTACGGGTCATGAAGTGATTTTGTGGACAATTCTAATGAGGGGCTGATTTTTTGAAGTTCATTTTACAAACATGCATATAGGTTGTGGATTGATTTATGAGTCATAAAACATGGTTCGTGCACTAGGGATCAGAGATTAGGGAGTTTCTGAAGATTCATCAGATGAAACCCCTTGTAGGTCGTAAACCCCTTTACAGGTCACAAAGTGGTGTCATAGACTTGAAGTACAATTTTCCAGAAGCACTGTACGAGATCTCTAAACTTGAAGTACAGTTTTCCAGAAGCACAGTTTTCATAGACTTGAAGTACAGTTTTCCATGGAATACAATATGACCCGTAAACTTGTTCGTAGGGCGTGCTGACCCAATTATGCAATTATGTTTAGCACTTGTATTTTAAATATTACAAATAGACTCTTTAGGTTATTTTTCATGAAGTAGACACATTGTAAATAGAGAACTTGAGAATTAGTGAGGAAAAATAGTGATATACCATTGGAGAATTTTGAGAAACACTTGTACTTTGATTTCATCTTTAATCTTGTGATTCTCTTTGAAGTTGGGTTTGTTAGTTCTTAATTCAATTGTGTAAGTACGCTATTATGTTATTACAATTCATAAGTCTTGCATCTACACAAATCATGATTAGCTAAATCCACAACTAGGATTGTGGTAACCATGAAGAACTAACAAGGTAAAATCAAATGATTCATAATTCTTGGAAAGTGTGCATGCATGTATTGATTTACTCTCTTAGATTTGCATGTTTTTTAGTAGTGGCCAATATTAGAACCTATGTAGTGTTACTGACCAGACCAATGTAGTAATGAATAGGAAAAAAAATTAATTAACAGGATTTAATTGATGTGTTCTTGTCTAATAAAATAAGCTAGGCCAAAGAGAGGTTGTACTAGGACTGATAGGTAAGGTTTAGTAATGCACACCGCAGAGATGGACCAAGTCATGTAGCAAAATTCACCTCTCACTAGGACCAAAGGGTTTGGTGAACTTAACTTACTATCCTGCAAGCTACACATTAGAAAAGAAATAGGTTATCTAGTGATATGAAGTTAGAGAATCATGGAGAACACAATATCCTAGATTCTCTCCATATTAATTTCACTCCTACGTTAGTTGGGTTTACTTTTTTGTTGATTATTGCAACCCCCTGGGGGGGAGTAAGGTTGTTAATTACTTAAGTTGCATTCTTGAATTCTCTTAAGCATATGTATTCCATGTGGGTTTGACCCTGACCTTGGTTAGGTTCTATATTTTGACAATGACCGCTTTATCCTAGAAAATGAGGTGTAACTTGCGTGACATCAAGATTTTGGTGCTGTTGTTGGGGAATAAAGGTAGACTTAGTTAAGTCATAATGATTTGGGCATTAATCTTTATCTCTCACTTTTTACATTTTCTGTTGTTTTTGTTTCATTGTAGGGTGTAAATGTAGTGTATGCCCAACATGCAAAGTTGAGACAAACCCTTGACTCCATTTGACCTAGAAATCCATAGAACATTGAGGAGATTAGCCCAAGATAACGCCAACAATGCAGCTAATGCAACTCTGAACAGGAATGAGATTAGAATACTGATCATGAGAACCTACCTTCTCTTGAGCACATTGCTCCACAGCCACAGGATTTTAATGCCAATGTTATTAGTGGAATCAAATACAGTCTAAATTCTATGGCAACGGAGGTGACTGGAGCTATTGTACTGCTACTAAAGCAGCTGATACAAAGTTCATACTATTGAATGGTTTGCTTCAGATGCCGCAGAACCATGTGTTGTACATGTGTTTACCATTAAATGATTCTTATAGCCATCTACACAATGTTACTTTCATCTGCAAGAGTGTAATAGGAACACAAAATCTGTCTATGAATGCGGTAGGATTTTGTGTCTTCCCATTGTCTCTTACAGGCAATGTAACATTATGGCTATCTGAACTCCTGCAGAGTTGGATAACTAGTTAGGCTGAATTGCAGGAGGCCTTTTGGAGAGGTACTTCCCTAGATTGAATAAGCTCAAGCTGAAAGATCATATCAAATACTTTGAACAACTTCCTGGTGATTCAATCAGTTCTACATGGAAGTGATTAACCAAATGCTTGAAGAGTATCCCATACAACAAAATAGTTTATGATGCCTTGGTAAAGATCTTCTACTGTACCCTTAATGAGAACAGTCAAGCTTGTGCTGACACTATCATGGGGGTCATGTTCTTAAATAAGCCATTCGCAAGGATCACAAAAAGGATAGAGAGAGTGGTCAAGACTAATCGTGCATAGGGGTAGAGAGACAGAGAATCTACCAAAAGTTTATGTGCCATCAATGTCTATTTGGAGCAAGCTAAGATATATGAAAAAATTAAGTAAGAGCTTACCAAAATTTGCATATGTATAGAGGTGATGATGAAGCAGAACCAGGAATAAGTCAATGTAGTGGTTTATCATTCTACATGTGCACCTATATATGATGAGACTTATTATAAATAGTACACCTATTTTATTGCTAATCAGACGGGGAGTTTCCAGACCAATATCAAGGATCCAATTAGGACTATTTGCACCTAGGTTAAGGAAACCAAGGTCAAAACTTTAACAAACATGGAGCTTTCAAGGACAACTGCAGAGAATACTATAATCAGAACAGGCGCCCAGAGAGAGACACCATTGGGGTCACAGAGATGGCTTCATAAATGGTCCCTATGTGCCACCACATAATTATAATGCAGGTGCAAGTAGATCAAGAATTGAGGAGATGTTTGATCGTCTGTTGAAGAAAGCTGAGAAACTGGATGAGGGGGATGAAATTTGAAATCTTTAGTATTAATAAGAAAATTAAGTCTCATTCTATAGCTATCAAACAACTTGAGCAATAATTTGGTTAAGTATCCACTCAACTCAATCAGCGTTAGAGGGGTGTACATTCTAGAAACATAATTCAAAACCCTAAGAATGAAGGGCAATGCATGGAGATTACTACTCGTGATAAAAAGAGCACCATTGATCCTCCCATGCAAGTTGATGAGTATGATGTTCAATAAGAAATAGTTGTGGCCAAGGATGTAGATATATGAGATGATTGTGGTAAGGATAGGGTGAGTGAAGTTACTGATGCACCACAGAAAGTGAAGCACATTCCTAGGCCTCTTTCTTCCTTCCCGCAAAGAATCACAAAGAGGAAAGAGGAAGGCAAGTTCAAGCACTTTCTCTCTATGATGAAATAACTTTTTATCAACATCCCTCTCATTGAGGCATTGGAGAAGATGCCAAGGTATGCAAAGTACATGAAGGAACTGGTTATAAAGAAGCGTACTATGAGTCAGGAGCTCTCCTAGGAACTTCAGCTTTACAATGCTATTTCTACAAGGTCATTTGTTCAAAAGCGAGAAGATCCTAGTGCTGTCGCCATACCCTACACCATTGGATATATGGAGTTCGTAAGAGCACTATGTGATCTAGGTGCCAGCATTAATTTGATGCTCCTAATGGTCTTCAAGAAGCTAGGATTAGGAGCACCTACCCTGATAAGCATGTGGTTATTGATGACTGATCGCACGGTGAAGAAGCATATGGGTATACTATGTGATATGATGGTCAAAGTTGAGAAGCTCATAGTCCCCATAGACTTTGTTATCCTAGATTGCAAAGTTGACTTCGATGTCTTAATTATCTTGGAAAGATCATTCTTGGCCACTTGGCGAGTACAAGTGGATATTAAAGCTACTCAACTCAGGTTCAGATTGAATGACAAAGAGTTTGTCTTCAATATCTATCAGTCTATGAAGAGGCCAGATAATTTAAAGAAAGAAGCCTGAGTAACCAATTTGTCTATGTAGTGATGCGATAATAAATCAGGGGGAGGCAACCAAGGTGGACACCGCTGCTTAGGCACCAAGGTATGACTTTTTGACCCCTTATACTTTGTTTCTCTTTAATTGTGTGTATTAGGGACAATATACCTCTTTTTTGATGGGTTGTGGGTAGTTATGGGCCTAAATGAAGTCTGAGTAGCTTGGGTCCATAACTACCCCAATTTGTGATCTTGGGTTTTCTTGCTTGTGTTCTTATTTCCCATGGATATTTACTTTCAGTGGAACGGATACATTTAGGATGTTTAGGTATTATTTGTAGTATATAGTAGTAATACATGTGCCATATAACATGTTTTTCTATTTTGTTTGAAAAATAATACCCACCAAAATTATGATTGGTTAGTTTAGATAGCAACCATGCATGTTTAGGTGTGTTGACAATGATTGTTCTAATAAGTAAGGATAAATTGAGATAAAAAGAATGATATGAGAGTCCTTTGCTGATAATATAATATAGTCAGTGCCATATGAGTGTGACCGTTAAATTACTAAATTCATATGTTGTTTGATAATTCAGAACTTGACTTGTTACTCTAAGTTAGACTGTCGATTAATTGGGTTAGGAAATTAACTTAGGCCATTGTTATTAAAAGCCCACTTAGCTTACATAGCCAACCAAAATTGTAGTATATCCCTTGTTCCCAATGTTTGAGCCTAACCAAATACCTATTCTTTGCAAACACCTCATTAACCTAGCCTTGTTAGTTGTAAAATCCTAAAACTGGCCCTAGTCCTTCCTTGAAAATTGTGTACTTGACTGAAGTAAAAAGTCTAAGTTGAGGGTGGCTACCAAAAATGGCCCTAGTTCTTAGGATGGATATTTTGCATCGCAACTCAAGCAAAAATCTAAGTTGAGGGTGACTACCGTAAGAGTCAAAAATAAAAATAAGGGGGAAGTTAGTGATATAAAGATAACAAAAACAACAACATACCCAGTGGAATCCTACAAGTGGGGTTTGGGGAGGGTAAAATGTACGCAAATATTACAACTACCTCATAAAAGTAGAGAGGTTGTTTCCTGGGAACCCTCATATGAAAAATCCATAAGTAGAATAAACTAGATATGATGGAAAGTAAAGGAAAGGGAATAGAAAAAAATGACTAATAACACTAAGCACATGACAATACATAGTTACAATCCAATTAACACATAAACAACCAAAAATGGCAACACATGATACAAAACACTACTACTCCTCTACCACCTAATCCTACCAACTGATTAACCTACTACTCTAATTTGCGACCTTCACTTCTTTCTATCTAAGGTCATATCCTCAGTGAGATCAAGTTTCGTCCTATCATGTTTAATCATCTCCCCCCAGTACTTCTTTAGTCTACTTCTACTCCTCTATATAGCACCCAAAACCAACCCCTTGCACCTCCTAACAGAAGCATCGGTACTCCTTCTCTATACATGTTCAAACCATCGCAGTCTCGCTTCACTCATCTTATCAGCCACTAGGACCAGCTCTAGCTTCTCCTGAATGATCTCATTCCTAACCTTGTCACTCCTGGTGTGAACATATATCTATCTCAACATCCTTATCTCTATACCATGCATAATCTGAACATGTACATTTTTGATAGTCCAACACTCCACCTTATACAACAAAGATGCTTTAACCACCAATCTGTAAAACTTACCTTTGAGTTTAGGTGGTATCTTCTTATCACACAATACTCCAGATGCAAGCCTCTATTATGTCCATGCTGCCCTAATACGATGTGTGACATCATCATCGATATCGCCACTATTCTAGATGATGGACCCCAGATACTTAAAGTTTTCCCTCTTGGGAATATGTTGAGTGGCCATCCTCATATTTAATTTTGCTTCATCCCTCTCAACACTGAATTTTCACTCTAAGTATTCAGTTTTGGTATGGCTCAGTTTATATCGTTTGGACTCTAAGGCGTGTCTGCAGGACTCCAATCTATTATTAACTTTAGTCTAAGTCTTGTCAATCAGTATTATGTCATCTACAAATAGCATACACTATGGTACCTCCTCCTGGATAGATCGCGTCAGCTTATCCATCACTAAGGCAAACAAGAATGGGCTCAACAAAGACCCTTGATGGAGTCCCATCTCAATAGGAAAATACTCTAAGTCTCCTCTACCATTCTTACCTGAGTTTTGGCTCCATCGTACATGTCCTTAATCGACCTGATATATGCCAGGGGATACCTTTCACATCTAGACACCTCCATAAGACATCCCTTGAGACTTTGTAATATGCCTTCTTGAGATCAATGAACACCATATGAAAGTCATTCTTTCTTTCCCTATATTTCTCTACTAACCTCCAAACATGATGAATTGCTTTAGTTATCGACCGTTCCAACATGAATCTAAACTGATTCTCTGATATAGATATTAGTCTTTGCACCCTCATCCCCCCTACTCTCTCCTAGACCTTCATAGTGTGGCTTAACAACTTGATACCCTTGTAATTGTTATAGTTTTGAATATCTCCCATATTTTTGTACAATTGAACCACTGTACTCCTCCTCCATTCATCAGGCATCCTGGCAGTCTTCATAATAGCATTGAACAGTCTAGTCAACCACTCTATCCCTTCCTTGACCATAGTGGTATAGAGAAAAGGAGAAAAATCATGTACTGGGTGCAAGAAAAATAAGTTATGCCTTAGTTGTGAGTGAAAAAGAAAAATGAAGTGTCAAAATCAAGGCAAAAAGGCTAAAATATGAAAAGAACGCACCTAGAAAAACATGAAATAGGAGAAAGGGAGAATAAGATGGAAAAAAGTAGAGTTGGTGGGACAAAAGTCCAGGAAAACACAGTGTCAAGGAGGGTCTTTAGTCACTATGTTTCCAAAATACCATATTAAAGCTCCCTAGCCTTTGTTACAAGCTTAGAAGGTCCTAAAATGATCTTAGTTCAAGTAGTCAAAGGTCTTAGTCTTGAGTATATGGGCAAGCCTATTGTATTACGCATGATGCATGGATATAGTTTGTGAGAGTGAGTGATTTTGTATAGTCTCAAGGGTATATTCGAAAATATCATTGAGATTTAGAAATGCGACTTCTTTCTTTGAGGACAATTGCATTATATTGTTAGCATTAGACTTATTCAATAATTGTGGATTGATAATAGTACCTCATTTGTCTATGTTGTCACATGCACTAGTCTATATTGATTTGCTAAATGGCTATCTGATTCTATTTTGAATAGGTGTTGTGGGTCTTTGAGTTTAAGATTGATGTCTGTATGCCATTGAGTTGGAGTCTATGTGTTACTGTATTACATATATAGATTGAGTCAATTGCTTGAGTACAAGCAACAATTTTAAGTTGAAGGTGCTGATGTGTTGTCAAAATACAACACTTTTGATGTTTAAAACTTGGAATTTTGTGTGTTCTCAATGCGATGTTAGTTGGTTTTATATATTTTTGTGTTATATTTGTAGGATTCCAGGGTAGGCCTTGATTTTAGGAAGAAAGTGCAGAAGTTGCTGATTTCAAATTAGTACGAGACTGTTTATGGGACATAGTTCACTCTACGGGTCGTGATATGGTTTCATGGACAATTCCAGTGAGGGGATGATTTCTGAATTTGATTCTATGAACATGTAAATGCATCATGGATTTATTTTATGTGTTGTTGAACATGGTCCATGCCCTGAGGATGAGAGATTAGGGACTTTCTAAAGATTCATCAGACTATACCCCTTACGGGTTGTAAACCCATTAATGGGTCGTAGAGGGGTTTCATAGAATTGAAGTCTAGTTTTCGAACAACATTGTATGAGACCTCGATTACGTGTCATGGAATTCAATATGGCTTGTAAACCTATTCATGAGTCTTGCCAACCCAACTATCCTATTTGTTTAGGACTTATATTTTAATTATTAGAAATAGACTTTTAGGTTATTTTTCAGGAAGTAAAGGCATTGTACACAGAGAACTTGAGAATAAGAGAGGAGAAATAGTGAGATAACAATGGAGAGTTTTGAGGAACACTTGTACTTTGATTTTCTCTTTAATCTTGTGATTCTCTTTAAAGATTGATTTACTTATTCATAATTCAATTATGTCAGTGCCCTATTATATTATTTGTATTCATAAGCCTTGCATCAACACAAATTATGAGTAGCTAAATCGACAACTTGGGTTTTGGGAACCATGAAGAACTAATAAGGTAAATCGAATAACTCATAATTCTTGGAAAGTGTGCATGCATATATTGATTAACTCTATTCAATTTGCATGTTTTCTAGTGGTGACCAACATTACAACCCGTCTAGTACTACTGACTGGATCAAGATAGTAATGAATTAAAAAAGAGATTAATTTACAAGATTCAATTGATGTGTTCTCATCTAATCAACCGAAATGGGACAAGGAGAAATTGTACTAGGACTAGTAGGTACGGATTAGTAATGCAAACTGTCGAGATGGGCTAAGTCATGTAGTGAAGTTCACCTCTCATCTAGACCAAAGGGTTTGGTGAACTTAACTTATATTCCTACATGCTACATACTAGAAAAAATTAGGTTATTCGGAGATACTAAGTTAGGAAATCATGGGGGACCCAATACCCTAGTTTCTCTCCATATTTATTCCACTCTTGTGTTAGTTAGGTTTACTTCTCTATTAATCATTGCATACCTCCCTCCTTTGGGGAAGTAAGTTGGTTAATCACTCAAGTTGCATTACTTGAATTCTCTTAAGGCTATGCATTCCTTGTGCGTTCGACCCTAATCTTGGTTAGGTTCTATTTCATGACAATGATCACTTTATCTTCAAAAACAAGGTGTAACTTAGGTGATATCATGTTTCTCAAGTGTCTCGTGTGTCCCTCTATCCTTCTCTCCTCATTCTCTATTTGAAAAAGGCTAAAACAATCTATTTATAATAACTAAAATATTTGTCCAAAATAAAATAGGAAAACTGGATTCGATAGGCATTAGGAATAGGGTTACAATCCATATAAAGACATTTTATGGCTCGTACCTGGTTTTCATAGTCTTCATTATTCAAAACTACCAATCACTTCTACGAGACCTTTCTATGGGTCGTATAATTATGGCCAGTATAGGGTTTCATCTAAAAATTTTCCAGAAACTCATCCAATTCTGATCCTCAAGGCACGAAACCTACTCTATGAATCGTATAAAATCTATGGATTGTTTAGTAGTTCGTAGATGCAACTTCAAAAAATAGGCCCTTCACTAGATATCAAGCACAAAACCATTCTACTGCTCATGGAAACTTCCACGGCTTGTAGAGTGCTTACTACTTCATCAAAAACTCAACATCTGCAACCCTTAGCTTAAAATCATGCTAATTCCTATACTCCTGAAAATTAAACATAAAAAACACTTCAAATCCCCTAAAATCGCTTTGAAAATACACAAACTTTCAAGTTTGAAGCATCAAAAGTGTTATATTTTGATAGCACATCAAGAATGAAGTTAAATTTTGCTCAAAAAATTGTATTGTTCCCAACCTAGTTTCACAAAAAATAATTTTTGTGGCAAAAAGAGTGAAGAACATATATGTTGTTGATTTGGATTCTATATAAGGATATGACCTTACATGTCTTAGTGCTCAAAGTGAGAATGCAGAACTTCTGTACAAAAGACTTGATCATGTAAGTTCCTTATTGCTCAACAAACTTACTGCATGTGGCCTGGTCCGTGAGCTACAAAAAGTGAAGTTTGCAGAAGATAAAGTTTATGAAGCATGTGTCAAAGGAAAGCAAATTAGATCCTCATTTAAGCAAAAGAAGCAGGTCAGTACTACCATACTACTGTAGTTGATTCATATTTATTTGTATGGGCTAGTGAAGATCCAAAGTAGATAAGGAAATAAGTACATTTTTGGTGGTCATAGATGATTAATCAAAATTTACTTGCACCATGTTCTTGAGGTCTAATAATGAAAACTATGATGTATTTGTGATCTTTCCTAAGATGATAAAGACTAAGCTAAACTATAAAATAGTAGGGATCGGGTCTAACCATGGAGCTGAGTTTGAAAATGTAGTAATAGACATCTTTTGTACAAAATATAGAATCCATCATAATTTATCAGCTCTCAGAACTCCTTAGAAAAATGGTGTGGTAGAATCAATGAACAATACCCTAGTGGATATTCCCAGATCAATGTTGATAATTTTTTACTTCCTAAGAACTTTTGGGCTAAAGTTGTGAATACTGCAAGTTTTGTGACAAATAGATGCTTGACCAGATCTATTCTCAACAAAACACCTTATAAGTTGCCCAACAACAAGAAGCCTAAAGTGAGTTACTTGAGATTTTTGGTGCAAATGTTTTGTTCTAAATAATGGCAAAGAAGACTTGGATAAGTTTGATATAAGAAGTGATGAAGGTGAATTTATTGGTTACTCAAATTCTAGAAAGTGTTATAGAGTCTTCAAAAAAAAGACATAATAAATTGAAAAAAGTGTCCACGTGATCTTTGATGAGTCTGCTAAACTTGAGAAATTGAAAGATGAAGATGAAGTTGAATTTGAAGAACTGTTGCTGCCAATACTGATTAAGATGGTGGAGGCAACTTCGAGTAGACTAATTTTAATTTGATTTTGTTGTGTCAGGTGATGCAAGTGTTCTGAATGAGGAATTTGGTCCTAAACGAATTACTGATGATGTATAAGGCAATGCAGAGCAGCTTGTAAATCCAAATGATAGAGAAGTTAGTGCTGAGAACGAGAAAAAAGTTAGACTCCTGAAACATCCTAATGGAGACTTAGATTTTCTCATTCTTTAGATAATGTCATCTCCCCTTTGGATTTTGGAATTTAAACCAGATCCAAAATGGGGAACATAGTCTCATTCTTAGCCTTTATCTCTTCTATTTAGTCTAAAAAAATGACAGAGGCCCTAAACAATGGTGATTATGTGAATCCCATATAGGAAAAGTTGTATTAGTTTGAAAGACATATGGTATGGCACCTGGTCTATAAGTCATTTGCTAGAACAATCAATGGAACTAGGTGGGCATTTAGGAACAAGCTAAGATGAATATGGAGCTATTATTCAAAATAAATCAAGGTTGGCAGTTCAAGGCCATAACTAGGAAGAAGGCATTGATTATGATAAGACACTGGCTCCTCTTGTAAGAATGGTTGCAATCATTATTTGTATCATTTTTGCATCATTCATTGGTTTCAACCTCTATCAAATAAATGTCAAGAGTGCTTTATTCATTGGCTAACTAAAGGAGGAAGTGTACGTCAAGAAACCTCATGGATTTAAAGATGCTGATGATCCCAACTATGTGTTCAAATTGGACAAGGTATTGTATGGCTTGAAACAAGCACCTAGAGCATGGTATGAGAGGTTGTCAAAGGTCCTACTATAGAATGGGATCAAAATAGGAAAAATTGACGATACATTATTTTTGAGATAAGAGGAAAAGGCCTGCTCATCATACAAGTCTATGTTGATATCATACGTGGTACTACTTCTGAGTCTATGTGTGGTGAACTCTCAAAGCTAATATGCAATGAATTTGAAATGAACATGATTGGTGAATTAAGTATCTTTTTAGGTTTGCAAACAAACTGCTAAAGGAACCTTATATAGTAAAAGAAAATACATCAAGGAGTTGTTGAAGAAATTTCAAATGTAGGAAGCAAAGCCTATTGACACTCATATAGCAGAAAATTTCAAGCTAGATACAGATGAACCGAGTCCAAGTGTTAATGGGACTATGTATAGGGGTATCATAGGATCTTTGCAGAATTTGACTACAAGTCGATTAGACATTGTGTTTAGTGTTGGAACATGTGCAAGGTTTCAATCAAAGCCAAAGGAGTCCCACTAAAAGGTATCTAAAAGAATCTTGAGGTACTTAAAGAAAACATGGGACCTGGTCCAATACTATCCTACACTTAGTTCTTTTAAGCTGATTAGTTGTGTTGATGCTGACTATGCTGGATATCAAGTATATAGAAAGAGTACATCTAGAATGGCTCACTTCCTTGTATGATATCTTGTTCTTTTGGGGAACTGAGAAACAAAATTTTATTTCTCTTTAAATTGATAAAGTTAAATATGTAGTTTCTACCACTTGTTGTACCCAATTGCTATGAATAAAACAACAAGTAAAGGATTTTGGTGTGATCAAACACTTTGAACATAGAAAAGAATCTGGTCCATCATAAAAGGAGCAAGCATATTTATTTGAGACAACATTTTCTAAGGGACAATGTTGAAAAAGGGAATATCTATGTGTAATTTTGCACAACTGAAGTTCAAATTGTAGATATTTTCACAATGATTTTGAGTAGAGATTGGGATGCTGAAGATGGAGTTAATACTTGGTTTTTAAGGCAAATCAACTTCCTTTTAGGTTATGATTAGAAGGGTAGCATCCTTTTATTTTTATGATACTTGTTATGGAAAAGATGACTCTTGTAACTTCTTGCAGATATACACTGTTATGCCGAAAAATGGCTCTTTGAAAAAGAAAAAGAAAATAATTCAAAAATCAAAAATCGATTTAAAACTCAAT
>JAOTQJ010018173.1:0-17168 GCA_025642045.1 Solanum sejunctum | reverse complement strand
TTGCCATCCCAGCTGACTCCCTACTCCTATTATGATTTTGTTCTATTCTAGAGACAACATCATTTGATACTTGTGTTCCTTCCAATTCTATTGTAATACATTAGAAGCCTGTGCACGTGACAACCAGATTTTGGGGTTTTTTAATCAAGTTGACTCATTATCCATAATTGAACTTTCATTTTTATTATAATTTCGCATTTTTAATATTATAATTTAGTTGTAGGCTGACTTATCTTGGTGGGATAAGACGAGTGTCATCACGCCCATTTTCGGATCGTGACAAATGAGTATTCATTCTTTTGCACGATAAGAACTACTACAAAGTTACCTTGCTTAAGGTGGGGGATGCGGATCCATCCCTTTACACCTCAAGACAAAATTCTTGTAATGCCAAGAATCTTGATTACGGCCCTACAACACAAGAAAATTGGAGACCAAGCTGACAAGAAAATGCAATAACCATGGACTCTTTATTACAAGGAAAAAAATCATCATTTTTCTTTGTAAGTATTTTTATTTTATTCTTTTCAAAAAAAGGATAAAAATAAAGTTATTTAGGAGCATGTAAACAACAACAACATTCCCCAGTGCCTCAAAAGGCTCCCGCTTATTGCGGGGTAGGGGGTGTCGAATGTACGCAGCCTAACCCCTATGTTTAAAAACATAAAGCGGTTGTTTCCAGATAGATAACCCATGAGGAGCGTCGAAAGTTGCATTGACTAACTGCTACTTCACAAATGAAAAAAGTGTAGATAGTTTAAAGAGCCATTTTGCTTTATTCCATCATACTCCAAGGCTAAAAAATAGTCAATCTTGTGATTAAACAAAAAAAGGAGATGATTCATCAACCAAAGAAATTATTTCTTGATGAATTAAAAGTATTCATATTCCTTTTTAAAATCACTTTCATATGTAATGCAAGCTACCCATGTGATTAAGAAAAAGAAAACATGATTCATCAACCAAAGAAACTTTTTCTTGATGGATTAAATATATGTATATTCTTTTTTTAGTCACTTTTCATATGAAATATAAAATACTCATGTGATTAAAAAAAAAGAGATAATTCATCAACCAAAGAAACTATTTCTTGATAAATTAAATATATGTACATTCTTTTTTAGTCACTTTCATATGAAATACAATGTGATTACAAAAAAAAGTGATGATTCATCAACCAAAAGTTATTTCTTGATGGATTGATTACATGTATACTCCTTCTTTTAGTCCCTTTCTTATGAGATACAATGTGATTAAATAATCAATCAAAGAAGTTATTTATTGATGAATTAAAAGCATGTATATTCTTTTCTTTTAAAATCACTTTCATATGAAATGCAAGATACTCATGTGATTAAAAAAACAAAGAGGGGCAATAAAAGAATACACAAAGAGGAGAGAATTACCTATTGATAGTGAGATGATTCTGGATAAAAAGTAGTGTTGATAAATTCTGAGAAAGAATTTGTAAGTTGATGCTTAAATAATGAGAAGCACATATTTATTTATAGACAAATAGTTATAGTTAGTTTACTCCTAATCATTGGCGGCTTAGGTTTCCTCATCCTAAAGGGATACAACAATGTTGCTTTACCCATCAATGTGGTGAAATTTTGGTGTGTGAAAGTAAATAGGGCAAGGAATCCTTATTAGATTAATTAAGGAAAAAAAGAGGCAAATTAAAGGGGCATGTATACGTGGAGCAAAAGGATTATTATGCAGACATTTGCATGATGTTTTTTTCATAGTATTTTCTATATAAGCCACTGTTTCCAAGAAAGTGGTGTGAAATAATGAAATTATATGAATAATTTTATTTATATTTAAACATAGGAGTTAGGCTGCGTACATCCGACACCCCCTTACCCCACAATAAGCGGGAGTCTTTTGAGGCACTAGGGTATGTTGATGATTAATCTAATACTTCAAGCCTAGTCTTCAAAAGATAAAATATTTCGATGAGACTTGAAGCAGGGTCATTTGTGATCATATAGAATTTATTAAAATATAAATTTTATAATATGATTTGAATATTATGAATTTAAAATATATTAGTCCAAATAAATATTATGGATTAATATAATTGAGTTAATTAATTAATTTCAATAGAATATGAATTTAATTAAAAATCCAAATTCAACTATTTGGACTACAAAAGATGACCCACTTCATTAGACCCAATATTCCCCCCATTCTAGAGGCCCAATTGATGCCACGTGTCGGATGACATGACATGCCATGTCAAATAAAGAAATCAATATGATCACGCCATGTGTCAAAATGACATGACATTCATATCTAAATCAAAGGCCAATAAATATGTGCCACATGTACAAGTGATGTATCTCAACCAATCAAATATCGCCATGTCACTTGAAAGGAGTCCTATTCTTATCACTTTTCCTGCGCCATGTCACCTTAAATCTGATTAGCCAGAAGAAAGCCTAATTCCATTATAACTCAGGAAGTCCTATTCTTATCACTTTTCCTGCACCATGTCACCTTAAATCTGATTGGTTGAAAGAAGGTCTGATTCTATCATGACTCTACTATTCTACAACTATATAAAGGGGTCCTCATAATTCAATTAGAACATCAAAAATTCTAACAAGAAGTCAGAGAGAGCTCGTGGATCAAACACATAGATTTTTCTACAAGCAAGAATTCAAGAAATCAAGCATTCAAGTTCAAAAACGTATCAAGATCAAGACCACCAGATTTAAGAACAAGCCCAAAAGTCCTTGGATTCAAATACAAGTCAAGATCAAGTTCAAGAACAAGATTATATTAAGTTCTAGTTCAAGATCATCAAATTCATATATCAAGATCAAGACCACCGAATTCAAGATCAAGCCCAAAAGTCCTTGAATTCAAATACAAGTCAAGATCGAATCCATCAAGTTTTCAAGATTCAAGAATAAGCTAAAGAACCCTTGAATTTATGTTTGAAAAGGCGAATCAGAGTATTGTAGAACTCACTCCTTTAATAAAATACTATGATTGTTGCAATATTTTTTATTTCTTGAATAATATTTTCTAAGACGCGAATTTTATTGTCATACACATATTAATATGAAAAAAATTGCAGTCAATACTAATTTTTTTCTAGTTTTTAAATATCTAAATTTTTATTTTAAAATATCAATTTAATTTAATTTATCTTTAAAGATTAGTAAAATTGACTTGCAAAAAACGCAACATAGGACAAAAAAAATATTATTTTTGTAGCTTATCATAAAACTCATTGTCTCCGGTTGATTTCAAGAATGTTAATCAACGGCTCTGCTTTGCATGGAATAAACCTAGTTAAATCTTAATCATCCTCAAAATAATACTCTCTCTCCAATATTGTAATTTATATGTCGTCAATCGGCTGAAGCAGGTGTTTTAAAAAAAAAAAAGAAAAGAAAAATATTTTTGAAATTTGTGATATTTAATATGTTAAAATGTTTGTGTAGCTATAAAACTTTGAAATTTTAAATTTTAAGGCATAGCGTTGTATGTCGGCAAAGCTTGTCATTAAAGGTAAAATGAAAAGTCTAAATAGAAGAACCCTCACTTTTGAATTTTTTCTAAAACGTTTGAGTTAGTGATAGATGGTTCGAGCTTGTCTAAGGAGGACTACTTGGTTACCTTTCAAAAGTGTGGTGAGTAACAGACAAATAGATTAGTCACTCCATGGAAAGAAATTTTTATTTCTTCTGCATTTTACATCCTAATAGGTAGAAAAAATATACAAAATAATTATGTTTCTATCTATAGGCTAATGGCATATTTATACAGTAGTTGAATTTCTAAGGATTCAAAAGTTAGTAGAATTTTCTTCTAAAATAAATTGCGCACAAAAGTTACTAGAATTTTGTTTTTCTAAATCAAAAGTAAGATTTGATTTGTTTTGATATTTACTTTTTAAAAACATAATCACAGATTATAATTTGATGTTTATTTTTCAATCAACGGAAAAGGGCCAAAAATACTCTTGAACTATTGAAAATGATAAAAAATGATCTCCATTCACCTATTGGGCCTAAAATGCTTCCGTTTTAACCTTTGAGTCCAAAGTTTTCCTTCATTAATCTTTTCGGCTCATCTATACCCTTAAATTAATCATCCCCTCTTTTTTAAAATATTTATTATGTTTTATTTTCTTATGGAATAAAATAAATCACTATCTGTATTAGATTTCTTTCTATAATTTATCCAAACCAAAATAATTTTTCTCTTTAAGGATCAAAGTGAATTATAAAGATAATTAACCAATTTAGTTTTCTAAAAAAGAATTTTTTTAAAAAATATATAAAGTTGATGAAAAAGTAAGTTTTTAATTAATCCAAAAAGTAATTTTTTATTTTTTAAATGTTATAATAAAAAGTAACGAAAAACTATTCAAATTTGATTAAATAAAAAAAACTAATGAAATCTAAATCGATTCTACTAAATCGCTTTCCTTCTTAAAAGGTTAATTACTGTCTAAATAAAAGACAAATATGTGCAGATATTTTAAAAAATTTTTAAAATATGTATTGTTGTAACTTTAGATTTTTAAGAGAGTTTTTTTTAAAGATTTTTCTTTCATAATTTACCAAATGCAAAAAAATATACCTTCTTCATGGCCCTAAAAACATTTTAAAAAATAAATTACAGTAAAAATACTAGTTTGTTTTTTTAATTAGATTTTCACATATTTTGTCCAAACCAAAATAATCTCTTTCTTTATAACCCAAAAAGTACTTTAAAAAATAAGAAAAATTATAAGATTTTTTTTTTAAAAAAAATTGAGGATAGGGTTCTACTTTATTCTACAATAAGAAAATGAAACATAATAAATATATTTTTTTTAAAAAAAAAGAGATGGTTGTTAGTTTCAAAGGTATAAATGAGCCAAAAAGTTTAATAGAGGGTATTTTTTTATTCCAAAGGTAGATGACAGGGGAATTTAATACCGAAGGGCATTGAAATCAACCCTAGATAACAATAACAAATAATAGAAATCAACTACAATAACACGAGAGTATAGAAAGGAATCCTAATTTATTGGAACCCTAGATAAGCCATCATCGTTGATTTTCTGGCTGCTTTGGCATCATGGCTGGCGGCCAACCTCCCTGTGAGGGGGGACCTCAGACTACAAGGTCGTATGTGAGCGTGGTTTGTCGTTCAGTACATCTTGAGACAATCGTGACTACAAAACCCATTACATATTTGAATGGCGAGTTGATCGTGATCTGGTAGCAAAAAGAGATGGACAACATGATCATTCACGAAAACTTCCAGTATGCCATTATTGAAAAATTTTGTATGGATGGCCGGATATTCACGATCTTAGAAGAATTATCCCAAAAAATACGAATTGAAGGGGTAGTGTTCTATTGGCTTATTGAGTAATTGACATATTCTAATCAGGGCTTCATTGTTGGAGAACTACGTGCATTTGCCGTCGAAGCCAGTCTTTTATATTAGTCATCTGAATTGGTCGTATCCCATGAGGACATTCAAGTGGGAACCTATGTTCAATTCGGAGGCAGAAATGACAATGGCAGTCACTTGGATTTCGTTTCCATCTCTTCCTCCAAACTCTTTTTGTGACGAGGCAATGTTTTCACTAGCTGCAGTGGTGGGCAAGTCATTGCAGGTTGACATGGCCATCAGAAACAAAACCAGACGTAGTTGTGTTAGCGTAAAAGTGGAGTTTGACCTACTTGGTGAATTCACAAAGTGAATTAAGATTGGCATCAAAAAGGAGGATTTGGAAGTTCAAGACAAGTGGATACCAATTAAGAATGATTATTTGCCAAAATATTGCACTATATGTTCGATTCAGGAATACAATGAAGAGCAATGCTATATGAAGAACCCTATGTTATACATAAAGAAATCCAAGGATAACAATGAGGAAAATAAGGAGAAGGATAAGAAAGATCCACAGGTCGAAAAAGGTGACAAGAAGGAGTAGACAAAAGTGGTGGATGCTTCGCAGGGCAAATAAGGGAGCAGACTGATGGGTTTGTTGAACCTAAAAAGAACAATAGGGGAGTAGGGGGAGGGAGAAGCCACAATAACCTATCTAGATGTGGAAAGTGAATACTTAGAATACATTTGCAAATCTCGGAGAAAAAGGGGAGAAGGAGGGGCTTCCAGAAGGGGAGCAATCTAGGAAAGATAACACTAGTGTGAAATCTACCAAAGAATGGGCAGAGGGAAATTTTCCCAGAAAAGCAAGTCCGAAGAAAGTTTCAGAGAGTGATAATAGCAACCCTCAACAGGAACTGCATGATAGGAAAGAAATAGTGCATGGAAATGTGCATTCAGCTAGTTACGAGGGTAATGAGAGGAAGGAAATTCCTGAGGGTAGCACTGTTAATAAGAACAGTCAGGGTGACACATCTGATTCACCTGCAAAAAATAAAATGTCTAGGGAGCCTGTACAGGTGGATTCAGATGAGGGTATGCCAGGTCATGAAGGAGGGAGTGAAGGGGAGAAAGAAGTGGTCCTAGATACCATGGAGGAGCGGGAGGAGAACGACGAAATGGAGGAAAATATTGATAATGCTAATAAAACTAGGGACCTATTACCAAGACATACTGATAGTTTCCATGATAAAAGTAGTAAATATCAAGTGCCTCTACAGGTACGGAGAAGGAATAGTAAGGGTAAGGCCAGAAATTGTACTCTACGATTGGGGAGGCCCTTTTTTTGAACATTAGGTCAGTCAACACCCAAAATGCATTCTGGTGATTGGTTGACCTAAATCGAAGACATCAATATTCATTTATTGCTCTTATGGCACCCTTTCATTGTTCTAGGGAGATACATCATTATAGAACAAAGATTGATTTTGAAAATGCCTTGGTAAATCAATCCAGAAAGATCTAAATTTTTTGGAAGGAGGACTAGGATGGTTTAGTTATGTCGGATAGCCCATAACAATTATTAGTGAAGTTTAAAAAGTAATGAAATCACTTTATTATTTCTTCAATCTATGCTAGGTGTACAGAAGTGGAGAAGTTAGAATTATGGGATGAATTGGAGTCCTTGAATGGGGAGGGACTTCCATGGATGGTTGGAGGAAATTTCAATGTTATATTAAATGAGGAAGAGAAATTAGGGGGTTTAACTTTGATGCAGTAAAGAAATAATAGACTTTGCAAATTGTGTAAATGTTTGTGCACTAATAGAGATGAAGTTTTCAGGGAGTAAATATACGTGGTGGAACGGTAGAATTAATGATGCATGCATATTCGAAAGGTTGGATAAGGTACTTGTGAATCAGGAGTTCCTTGAATTAGTTCCCCAAGTGGAGGTGAAGCATTTTTCTCAACAAGTGTCGGATGCACCACTGCATGCCATAGGTAGTAAATTTGCTAAGAGGGTGGTGAAACAGTTCAAATTCCTCAACTTTTGGTGCAAAAACAAAAACTTTAAAGAGGTGGTGGAGAGTAACTGGCAAGTTGATTTTTCTGGGTGCCCATTCTTTTGTTTTGCACACCAAGATGAGAAACCTCAAAAAGACATTGGTGGAGTAGAGCAAAAAGGAATATAGGAATATTTTTCATGCAAATAGCTACATTTGAGGATGTTATTAAAGTAAAAGAAGCACAATTCAAAATTGATCCCAATTCGGAAAATATATTTGAGTTGGGAAGGGTGGAAGCTGAGCTTAAAATATTTCTAAAGTTAGACGAAGATTTTTGGAGACAGAAGTTGGGGACGAAATAGTTTGTTTATGGGGGAAGAAATATAAATTTTTTCCATACTTATGTCCAAGAGAAGACGAGAAAACTGGCAATTGATGAAATTGAGGATAGTGCTGCTAATGTTATTTCAGATGAGCAAGTGATGGGGCAGTATGTTGTTAAGGTATTTCAGAAGCAGTTCCAAGAAGAGAATCATGAACGAGAATATTCAATGGTTGAAAGCATTCCAAAGCTGATAAACATTAAGGAGAATGAAATATTAACAAGATTTCCAGATTATGAGGAGGTAAGGAGGGCAGTTTTCTAGCTTGATAGAACAAATGTAGCAGGTCCAGATGGATTTACAAGAATGTTCTGTCAAGAGTGTTGGGATATTGTATCAAAAGATATGGTAAATGTGGTAAAGGCTTTCCTTTGTGGGCGATGTCTGCCAAGGTATATCTCCCATACCAATTTGGTTCTACTACCAAAGAAAGAGATGGTGAGAACATCTTTTGATCTTAGACCAATAAGTCTAAGTTATTTTATTAATACGGTAATTTACACAGTAATACATGACAGAATAGTAGAGGTATTGCCTGAGCTTATTTCTCCTAATCAAGCTGGGTTTGTAAAGAAGATGAGTATAATAGAGAATATGTTACTTGCTTAGGAAATTATTGGTGGTATCAACAAAAGGAATAAAACTACCAGTGTGGTGTCAAGCTTGACATGACTAAGGCTTATGATAGGGTTTTCTGGATTTTCCTAATCGAAGTGTTGAGGAAGTGTGATTTCTCTGAGGTGATCATAGATATGGTATGGAGGCTGTTATCTAATAATTGGTATTCAGTGTGTCTCAATGGACAATCCTGTGGATATTTCAATTCACTACAGGACTTAAACAAGGTGACCTATTATCTCTCTCTTTATTTATCATTGTTGCTGAGGTCTTGTCTAGGGGTTTAAACAACCTCTATAATGACCCAAAATTTATAGTGTATGGGTTACCTAAATGGAGTCCCTAAAATTAACCACCTCTCATATGTTGATGATACTATATTGTTCTACTTTGGAGAGAGGGGCTCAATCATAAAGAGGATTTTGAGGGATTATGAGGAAGTCTCTGGTCAACTAATTAATAAATAAAAAAGTTGCTTCTATCTACATGAGAAGATTTCTCTCATTTTCTCTATTAGCCTAAGGAAGTTGACTGGAATCAGACAAGGAGACTTTCTATTTACCTATTTGGTGTGTCCTGTGTATTATGGGAGAAAATATAGCATTTATTTTGAGCATTTAATTAGTAAGATTGCTACAGGCGAAAGTATATTCTTATTAATTATGTCTTTCAATCCATGCCTATTCACATGTTATCAGTATTAACACAGCCTAAAGGAGTTATAAAGAAGATGCATCAATTCTTCGCCAAATTCTTTTAGGGGGACCCTGGTTCTGAAAGAAGGAAGCATTAGGTAGTTTAGGAGGACATGTGTTATCCAATTGAGGAAGGGGACTTGGTTTTAGATCTATTAATGACATCACCAAAGCAATGCATGCAAAGCTTTGGTGGAGTTTCAGATCATCTCTTCGTTCCTTGTGGAGCACTTATATTTAGAAACAAGTATTGTAAAAGGCAACATCCTATGATGGTCATGACTTCTATTGCTTCTCAATGTGAGAGAAGTATATTGAATATCAAGGAGGAGGTACATTTGGTAGCAGGTGAAGGTTGAAAATTCCAACTTTTAGTATAATAACTGGTCTAAGATTGGAGCATTATACTATGCCAAAGGGGAGTTAGCTGCTGAGGAGGAAGTGGAGGTCAAAGAATTTATAAATGGAAATGGATGGAATGAAGATAAGTTGGAAAGGACTATTTCTGGTGAGATATAGGAGATCATTATCAACAACTTTAAACCTGCTAAGGAGGAGGTGGTTGATAAAGCTTGGTGGACTGGTTCATAGTCTGGTCTTTCCATATCTAGTCTACCTATCACATCACTAAAACAAGGAGGGAGAAGAAGGAATGTGCTAAATTTTTTTGGAATAAGGGACTGCCTTATAAGATCTCATTTTTTTTGTGGAGAACTCTTATAGGCAAAGTGCCTACAGATGATGTGATAAAAAGATGTAAAATCCCTACGGTCTCCAAATGTTGTTGTTGCAATATGGGATGTGAAGAGACTATGGATCATTTATTTCTAACAGCTCCCATAGCTCTTAAGCTATGAAATCAATTTGTTTCTTGTGCAGGCTACAAGATGGAGAGTAATCACTTATTCACAGTGATTGTTAAATATTAGATTGCTATGAAGAATGAAATAACCAAGGATGTACTTAGGTGCATCCTTGCCATCCTCATCTGGGAATTGTGGAAGAGGAGAAATCAGATCAAGAATGGGAAATAGGTACCATACTTTATGCTTAAGGACATATATGAGAAAACTTTCTACCAACTAATTAGGAGTAGATATCGATGGGTAGATGTTCATAAGAGGTGGCTAGAAGTTTGGACAGAATTCAGAAATATAAAAGGAGGTTGTTCTTCAAGATATTTGGATGGAAACTACCTACTAGGGTGCTGGTGAAGTATAACATTGATGGGGCTTGTAAAGGTAACCCTGGGTTTAATTCCTATGATTTTTGTATAAGGGACATTCGTGGGGATCTTGTATATGCAGAGGCTAATATGATAGAAATCACAACAAACATTGTTGCAGAAGCCACTGCAATTTGGAAAGCATTGCAATATTGTCAGACACACAACATACAAGACATTATGTTGGAATCTGACTCTTTGTGCTTGATCAGGTATTTAAAGAGGGAATGGAAGATACAAAGGGAGGTTATTAAGCTAATTGAGGAGATTATATGCTTATGACTGAAGATCAATGTACAGATTGCTCATATTTTCAGATAAGGTAATCAACTTGCTGATACAATTGCTAACAAAGCATTCAATAGGAAAGGGAAGCAACAGTTCTTTACATTTGCACAACTACCAATTACAGCTAGAAGAATCCTAAACATATATAATTCCCAAATTCCAGCTATCAGAGTTAGTACTAGACCAATTTTTAATGGTTCTAGGTGAGGATACACATCAGATCATCATGTATACAAGAGGGATATTTATAGTACGGTTACACAAAATACAGAGAAACATGTCGGTTAGGTCTATTATGCTACAAAAATATAGAATCTATTAGATGGGGATGATTAAGAGGGGTCTAATCAGGATGTTAACAAAAAGGGAAGAAAAAATTACCGTAAAATACTGCAAGGGTTCATGTGCAGGATAGAAAGACGAGCACTTCCATAGATCCATAACACCAGCTCCTGGAGAAGAAAGGATAGACTTAATCAATGGATGTGAATACAAGAAAATAAAAAGAAACAGAGGGACTTACGATGTAAGCTTGAGGGTAAAGCATTATCAAGTACTCCTCTGCAGTTGCGGCAGATATAGCCATGGCAGTGTATGGCATGGAGCACTACGAACAAGCATCTACTCTGAGGAAATGGTGATGTGATGAAGAAGGAAGCCATATATGAGGAAAGGATACTTACAATATCAACAAGAAGACCATGAACACGACAAAGATCATCATAAAGGTGGAGCATTGAATTCGACGCATTGTGAAGTCCAAGGGCCGAAAAAGGAAAGTGAGAGGAAAGGAAGGAAGTAGCTAGAACATTTGTGATTAAGAGTATTTTATGTATTAAGGCTAGTAGGTGCTGATGGTCATGCTCCAATAAGAAAATAGTCTCTATTGGTAATTAACCTAACCGAGGTTAGGGTCGAATCTACTAGGAATACAGGGCTTGACTATAGGATTTCACTACTAATAATTCCTACAATCTCTAGAAGGTTTTTTTCTGTGATTCAAAAACAACATAAAATAAAGGTTAACTAGATTATAGAAAAATGCTCAATTTTTAGGAACAACTTGGGAATTGTGTTCCCCATGATTCATTGACTCAATTACCCTAGACAACATATCTATGATTAGTGAATTGCATGCAGAACGGTAACTTAGGTTCTTCCAGCCTTTTTGTGAAGGTGAAGGTCGAATTTTACCATGACGCTTGATCAGTTACCATGGTGTGCCAACTAATTGTTACCTATTATCCCAGTCAACCTCCCTTTGGTCATGTTTATCGATTAGATGGGAAAACATCAATCGAATCCTGTTATCTATTTCCCTTTTCCTATTCATCACTACCTGGTTGGGATCATGATAGTAGGCAGGGTTTGGTGTTGGCCGCGACCAAATAACTTTAATCATAAAGGGAAATAAACAATACATACAAAACCCTAATCATAAATATGCACAAAACCTAGGTCTTTTCAAGTCAATTACCCATGGTTCCCACTACCCCAAGTTGTGGGTGCTTAGCTACTCATGGCTAAAGCAAAACACACAAAAATGCAAATAAGAGACATATTTGAAAGTTTCACCAATAACAAAGAAGGATATAGGAACCACAAGTTGCAAACCCACAAGCTTGATTAATCAATAATGAGTACAAGGCAAGATTTTCAATTCTCAAAATACGTTTTCCCAAAGAGAACACTAATCTACTCTAAACACTAAGAAAAGCTTCAAAATTCTATTGAGAGATGTCTATTGTTCGAACTCTCTTCAAAATAATCTAACTTAAACTATTTATAGTGTGTACAAAATAATCCTAAAATTTATCCATAAAAGACAGTTAGCATCTAATAAATTTCATAGTTACGACTTGTAGGACGGCCTATGAGTCCTAGTCGGAGTCTCGTATCAGCGTCTTGGCATCTTACACTGAACTGGTACGACCTATCTGTATGATTTGTTGCTTGGGCTATGACTTATATGTTGATATCGTAGTCTTAGTCTTTAGTGTTTTGTCCAATATTTTAGCTCTCTGATTCTTGCTATGAGTCCACTTGTATGAGTCATAAAGTGTCTTATGACTCGTGGGCTGGGCTCATAGGAGTGAGCTTCACTTGGTAGATTTTTAATTTTTGGTCTTTGATTCCTGCTACAGCACAACGTATGAATTGTAGAGTGAGCTACAACTTGTATGTGAGCTTGTATGACCTAGATTCAGCAAAATCTGCAACTTTTCTTCAAAGTCATGCCAACCTAGCATTTTTGCAAGATTAACACAAAAACACATCAAACCACTAAAAAGTCACTTTAAGAACTCACAAAATCCTTTGTTTCATACACCAAATGTGATGTATTTTGAAACGACATCCATACTCTCAACATAGAATTATTCCTTGTCCTCAAGCGACGACTTAATCTACAAAGACAAAGAGAAATACATAACAACTTGACTAATGGCATATAAATCAACTTCTCTGATTTAGGTACCCAACTACCATTTTCAAAATAGGATTGTAAAACTATTTAGCAAACAGGAACATAATGACATACCTAGCAATCCAACCATGATAAGATAAGGAGCATTAACCTTCCACAATCACTGCCATAGTCATATGCTAATCAAGTAGTGCAAATGCCCTCACTAGAAAGAAGTCAGTTATACTCACTCAAGCACATTCAGAAATCAGGGACTGAGGAAGCATTCTCACTCTCACAATTGAAATTCATACACAATGAATAACACCATAAGCTTGCCCATATACTCATTTTTCAGTTTGATTCAAAAGTGGATTGGGATCACTTTAGGACATATTGGTTTGTAACATGGGCTCAGGGGGCGTTGGTATGTTATTTTGGGCAAATTGTGACTAAACGGTATCCTTGAACTATGTTTACCAACACTTTTTGCTTTCATACTCCAACTCTTTCACGAACTCCTTCCTTATTTCCCCCTTTTTAAGCTTTTTCCGGGCTTATTCTTTCACTTTTCAGCTGTGCCTTCATTTTGAACTTAATTTTTCTAATGTTTTTTGACTTAAGGCACTCTTTTCTTTCTTTTTCTTCACCTAGCTCATGATTATTCATTTTCTTTCTTTTCACCTTAACTAACCACCTCATTTTTGTTACTTTACCACAATAAGGGCCACCCTCAACTTAGGCTTTTAGCCTAAAGTGAAGTACATAATATTTATGCCTCAAACCAAGGCAACCAATATAGCCACCCTTAACTTAGGCTTTTAGCCTCAATCAAAGTTCATAAACTCAAGGATAGATCAGGGCCAGTATCAGGGTATTTTATCAAATGAGTTGAGGTTAGCAAGGTGTTAAGAAAAAATATGAGTACATGAGAAGCTCAAACATTTGTAACAAGGGATTCACTAGTTCATTTGGTAGGTCATTTAGGCAAAAGTGTGCTTACTATCAAAACAAAGGCCTAAGATCACTTCCAAATCAACCAATTCACCAAACCAATCATAGAGTACTAGGGTAAGTTCTGAGTCGATACAATGATACATGAATGCATCAAAATAAGCTCACAATACACATGGCATATCCACGATCAAGTATAGACTCACAAGTCATGCTTTCAGTCTCAGCTTACCTTCACAATATCAGAACAAATATTGCCATATACTCCAAAAATATATGAATGCATCAATAATAACAACCTTAAAAATTTTGAGGGTGCCCAATTTTGGATCAAAAGTTCAAAGAAAATCTAAGAATTATATATATGCCAAAAGACATCATTACTATGAATTTACAAATTATCTATACTTCCTAAGACATGCCGGTTTAGTAGAAAATTAAACATCCATAAGGAAAAAGAAACACTATAAGAGAACCTTAGGATCAAAAATAGGGGAAGTTATGGACTTGAGGCTACTCAAATTTCACCTTAATCTATAACTTCCACTACCCCACCAAAAGATGATACTTTGTCCTTAAAGTAAAGACAAAAAAAAGAACAAAAACAAAACACTATAATATAGAAATATAAATGTACATTCATTAAATACCAAAAATAAACATTCAAATTAAAAGTAAAAATAATATCCAACATAAACATAATTAAAACACAACCAAAAACCACATAAAAATAAGATTACCTAAAAGAGAACAAAGTATCCAAAATGACAAGATAAAACTAGAGTCAAAAGAAATCAAACATATTGGTGCTCATGCACTAGTCTTGGTCTAATCAGCAGGGTCCTGAGGTTGTCTCTCCTCCTCTGCTGTAGTGCAAAAGTACCCTCTCCAGGTGGGGTGTGCTGTGCTCTCTCTCTCTCTCTCTGCATAGCCGCCAACATAATTGACTCCTACACCACTTCAGTAGGTATGATCCTCCTCATGTCTGGCTTTTTAGGGACTGACTCTGGGTCAGCATGCTCAAGGGGCCTCTTTCCCCCGATGTCTGGACGGTCGCCGAACCAATCAAAAGCCTCATCACCTCCCTGTGCTACCTCTGGGGCTAGAATGGGGACTGCTAATAGCTGTAATAAATCAGCCTTAATCCTAGCCAACTCATCAGTCACTGCACTCATGTTGGCACACCTAGCACCCTCGAGCCTCTTCCGGACTCTAGACTCAAACGCATCGACCCGTGCATCAACTGGTTGAACGCTATCATTGACTAACTCACAACAAAATTCCTTCATCCTCTTCTTAGAGTCCCGAATAATCTGATCAATCAATTGTCAGACCCGTGCTGGCAGCTCACAAAGACTACCCTCTGCTACAGTAATCCTGCACAATAAAGATTGAAAACCAATAGCAAAGAAGAGAGGGTCAACCTATAAAGAAGGAGTTGCTGGTGCTGGAGTGCTGGATAATGGTGTCTACTCAATCTCTATCACAGGTGTGGGCTCTGTAATGGTTTAAGTAGTGCCTATGGTAACTAGAGGGGAACCTGGGATCTTCGGCTCTACCGGGAATGGCTTTGGGATAAGAGGTGGGATAGCTCTCTGTAGGGCAATTGGGTTCTCATTAGCCTTGATTAGGCTGGGGTCCATTGTGCGCAAAGCCTCTATATGAGGGTCCAAGTGAACAAACACCATCACACCTGATTCTTTGCATAATCTATGAATCAGAATAGGGAATAGCAATGCTTGATAGTTGTGGACTACTGACTCATGGATCTGTTCTCCCAAGATGCGAGCCCAATCAATTTCATACCCTGACAAGATGCTTTCTAACAATATGGCCCTCTCTAATGTGATCACATTATCTGTGAGTGTGGGTTTGATGCATATTCGGATAATAGACCACTAGAACTTTGCTTTAAATAAGAGATGGGCCTTCAGAATATGCTTGGCATGGTCTTAACCCATATTGTCTTGACACCTTCTTCACACATTTGGCCTGCTATCCACCTTAGTAATTCCGTTCTCAGCCCAACATTATTCTGATTAACTGTTTTTCTCAAGTCTACAATCCTTTGGTTATATTCTGTTGTGGAGTGTGAGGCTCTGTAGTATGGCCCGAACGGCACCCTTCAAATAATCTCTGCTAAGATGTTGACTATCTCACCCCTGACTATGACTTTGCTTAATCATGGTGCCTCAATTGGCTTCATGAGCCTTGGAAGGTTACTGCGTACAGTAGCATAATATGAAGCATAGAATTCTTGGATCAAGTAAGGCATGTACTTTTCCAGCACTTGTGATAAGCATCCTAATCCATGGTGATCAATATCAGATTCTAAACCTAGTACATCTTTTAGCCCAGAATCCTTCTACCTTGCCTCCTCATGAAATCTGCGGACCGGTCTCCCTTGACCCTTTAGCTCTAGCCCTTTGTCATATATTTCTTTCATGCCTAGACCATACCACTTAGTGTTTTGAGGGTCGATAGAGGTGACTACGTATGCTGAATCATCAAGCTGTAGAGGAACAATATCTTTGAAATAAACTTCAGACACCTCAAAAGAATCTATATTCGAAGTGGAATCATCATCATCTGACTCAGATTCTTCACCCTTCTCATCAGACTAGGAGGAGCTACTCACTTCCATAGGTACCCTGGTTGATTGTACTCATGCCGAAGGCACATTTGCTGCTGGGACAGGGTGCACATACATCTTCTCAGTGGACTGTTCCTTCTTGGAGGACTCATCTCTTAGGCAATGACCTGAAATAGAAGCAGCACCCCGTCGTCCTTCTGAAGACATTTTCTCTGCAAGTATGTTAAAGCATGGTGCCAATATGTTGTATTCCAACTAATAAGTAGCAAAAGGAATAGCTACATAAGAACATTATAAGTACTAGGATAGAACCAGATGCAAGGCTGCAGATTGGAGTACAAATACGATTCGTGAGATGACCTACGAGTTGTACTTCAGCCTTGTAGAACCAACACATAAAATAAAAAGCATTCTGGAATAAGCTACGAGGCATTGATATGATTCGTAGGGTGGGCCTACGAGTCATAGTCTTGGCTTGTAGCTCATTTAGATTTGGTTATAGAAGTCAAATTAGGGTCATAAGGTCACTATTATGACTCATAAATGATGCTACGAGTTGTAGCTGTTTCTCTCATGGAAAATGATGAGGTACCTTAGATAATCGTTGCCTTCTATAAGGAGTCACTATGACTCTTGGTGAAGACTATGACTCG
>JAOTQJ010018162.1:0-17169 GCA_025642045.1 Solanum sejunctum | reverse complement strand
TTGGAATCTAAGGCATACCACCCGCTTGGATGTGGATGAGGTATCTAGCCCTAATATATGGTAGTACAGGATTGTCAACAAGGTGGATGAGGGATCTACCCTCATCTACTCTGCATAATTGGAGATGTGCAGATCACAAGGGCATTATATGATCTAGGTACCAACATTAATGTAATACCCCATGCAGTCTTAAAGAAGCTAGGCTTAGGAGAGCCTACTCTGATGCGCTTGTTGTTGTTGGGGGATGATCATACAGTGAAGATGCCCATGGGAATACTTTATAATGTGTTTGTGAAAGTTGAAAAGTTTATATTCCCTGCAAACTTTGTGATCCTAGATTGCGAAGTCAACTTTGAGGTCCCTATCATCTTGGGGAGACCCTTCTTAGACACTAGATGCACTTTGAGGTATGTTTAATTTTTGTCAGCAAGTAAAGCAAGAAGATGGCCTGAGGGTGGTCTAAGTCATTGAGAATGTTGATGATGCTGAAGTAGAAGTACCACTTGAGGTGAGATAGTGTGTCAACACTATGAAAGCTATGCTAATGAATTTTGATAGTGCTGGCATCCTAGATTATAAGGAGATAGTAAATACTTTGGGGTGTCCTATGACCCTAGGCACCAAGACATGTTGGAGCTAGATTTGCAGAATCGAGAGTCGCCTCCCACCAAGACATCTATAGAAGAACCACTGGTATTAGAGTTAAAGGCCCTTCAAGCACAAATGAGATATGCATTTTTGGGCACTAACAACAACTTGCCAATCATATTTTTTGTGGACCTAAACTATGAGCAGGAGAATGCCCTTGTCATGGTGCTCAAACAGTTTAAGAAGCCATTAGGTGGACGATTGCAAATATCATTAGTATCCACCTAAGATATATACACACAAAATCCAGTGGGTCGAGGACTACAAGCTGAGTTTAGAGCACCAAAAGGCATCTCAATCCCCTATGCATGAGGTCATTCTCAAGGAAATCATCAAGTGGTTAGATTCAAGTGTCATCTATCCGATTGTTGATAGTGAATGAGTGAATCAGTTCACTGTGTTCCAAATAAAGGGTGTATCACGGTGGTGCTAAATGCCAACAATGAGTTGATCCCTATGTGGCCAGTCATTAGATGAAGGGCATGCATGGACTATAAGAAAACTTAATGCATTGACAATAAAAAACCACTTTCCTATGAGATTCATCGACCAGATGTTAGACCGACTAACTAGAAAGGGTTGGTATTACTTTCTTGATGGATATTCAGGCTATAATCAAATTACCATCACTCTAAAGGATCAGGAGAAGATGATATTTACATGTCCCTATGGTACCTTCACATTTAAGAGAATGTCAATTAGGTTTGCAATGGCCCAATGACATTCCACAGATGTATAATGTCTATTTTCTCAAACATGGTGGAGGAAACTATTGAGGTCTTCATGGACGGCTTTAGTATGGTTGGAGACTCATTTGAGGACTTCTTGAAGCAATTGCATGTGATGTTGGAAAGGTGTGAGGAAATCCATCTAGTGATGTGTTGGGAAAAGTGTCACTTCTTGGTGAAGGAGCGCATTGTATTGGGGAACAAAATATCTATCAAAGGGATTGAGGTCGATAGGGCTAAAGTGGAAGTAATCAAAAAGATCCCCCCCCATCTCTGTTAAAGGTGTAAGGATCTTCCTAGGGCATACAAGGTTTTATCGGAGGTTTATAAAAGATAATTCTAAAATTGCACATACTGTGCAAATTGCTTGAGAAGGATGTTAAGTTAATGTTCGATGATTCATGTTCAAAGGCTTTGAAAGATTGAAACAGAAGATGATTTCAATGCCAATTGCTATTGCTACATACTGGTCAAAGCCCTAAGTCATGTATGATGCAAGCAGGTTTGCACTAGGGGTAGTATTGGGACAACGCCAAGGAAAGATATTACATCCTATATACTATGGTAGCAAGGCCCTAAACACAGACCAGAAGAACTGTACTATCACTGAGCAAGATCTAATCGTAGTGGTTTTCGCATTTGAGAAGTTCAGGTCATATATGTTGGGGGCCAAAGTGGTGGTGCTCATAGACTACTCAGCACTATAGTACTTTGATGGAAATGAAGGATGCAAAACCAAGGTTGATGAGATGGGTACTTCTCCTTCAATAATTCAATTTCGATGTCATGGATAGAAAAAGGATAGAAATTTAGGTCACAGATCACATTTCTAGGTTGGAAGATGAAATAATGGCAAAGTTTGACGATGGATTGGAGATCGATGACACATTATTAGATGAGAGAGTGTTGGCAACGTCCCATGATTTAATGCCATGGTTTATAGACTAAGCAAACTACTTGGTAAGTGCAATAGTGCCGCCCGAGCAGAATACACACCAGTGCCAAAAGTTCAGGTCTGATATGAGAAAGTTCTTTTGCGATGACCCATGCTTGTTTTGTGTATGCGAGGATGGGATTATTCCTCATTGTGTTCCTTAGAGTGAGATGATGAGTACCCTCAACACATGTCACTCATCATTGTAGGTGGGCATCATAGTAGAGTTCTAACAACCTACAAGATCTTACAGTGTGATTATTACTAGCTCACCATCCACTAGGATGCGCATGACTATGCCAAAGCTTATAATAGGTGCCAAAGACAAGGTGGTGCTTTTTGCAAATATATGTTCCCTCTAAACCTCATTATGGTGATTGAGTTATTTGATGTATGGGAATTGACTTCATGGGTCCTTTTGTTAGCTCACATGGAAACAAGTACAACTTAATCACTGTGGACTATGTATAAAAGTGGGTATAGGTCATTCTGCTACCAAATAATAAAGGCGAAAGTGTCACAACGTTTCTAAGAAGGAACATTTTCTCAAGGTTTGGCACCCCTCAGGGGATCACTAGTGATGGAAGTTCTCATGTCTATAATAGACTCTTCAAGGATCTAATAGAAAAGTATGGGGTAAAACATCAGGTGGCAAAATCCTTACCATCCTCACACAAATGGGCAAGTGGAGGTGTCAAACAAAAATTAAACAGATATTATCCAAGACTGTGAATGCAAACCAAATAGATTGGTCCTGAAAGATGGATGACATATTATAGGCATACAGGATAGTAAATCAGACCCCTATAGGTATGTCTCTCTACCAACTTATCTTTAGGAAACATGTCATTTAGCGGTGGAGCTTGATCATAAAGCAAAGTGTCTGCTGAAGAAGTTGAATCTAGACTTGAATAATGTAGGAAACTCTAGGCTGAGCCAACTTAATGAGCTTGATGAGTTTTGCTTGAAGGCATTGATGTCACAAAAACAATACCTCTCATTTTGAGGATAAAATTATCATCAATAGTAAAAAAACCTAACCGATGCTAGTTTCAAATCCCAAGGGAATACGGGGCTTTGCCACTTTGATTCACCAAAAATCAATTCAAATATCAAACAACTCATTTCTCAAGGAAGGGGAGGTTCTGCAATAATAAATGGAAAATTAAACTAAACTACTAAAACAGAGAGAATCAAATTGGAGATCAACTTGGGAAATTGTGTTCTCTTTGATTCACTAACTCAAACACCATGGATAACACAACCTAAACTAGGAAACTACAAGCAGGATGGTAACTTAAGTTCTTCCAACCCTTGGGCAATGGTGAAGTTTGAATTTAACTATGGAGCTTAGGCAGATACCATAGTGTGCCGAATTAACCATTACCTATTTTCCCAATCAACCTCTTCCTGGCGGGGCTTGGTTGATAAGATTAGAACACATCAATCGAAATTTGTCATCCATTTCCTTTATCACTACCTTGATCGGGATAAATGATACTAGACCGGGTTCAATGTTGGCCACCATCAAACAACAAGCAAAATGAAAAAAATGGCTAATACATGCAAAGAATCAAGAAGTGCAAATAATCTGGATTTTCTAAGTTAGCTACTCATGCTTCCCCCACTCATGACTTGGGCAAACATATCAACAATAAATAAAGAAGACATGAAAAATTTCTTACCCAAGAAAAATGAAGAATAATAAAACCTACTTTGTTATTAGAATCACAAGCTTGAATAATAGAGTTAAGCCACAAGTTAATCTAATTTCCCAATTTGAGTCTCCAAAGATAAACCCTAAAATTCTACTTTAAAAACTCTCAAAAACCTGTGGACAAAGTGAAAAAATGAATGAAGGCAGTCCTAAAAACCTAAAATATACTACTTATAGTATTTATAAAAAGGTCCTTAAAATAATATGAAAATTTGGTTGGCGTCTACTAGGACATACAATTATGACTCGTAGACTGCTCTATGAGTCGTAATCTAGCTTTCATGGTCAGCACTTGGTATTTTGGACTTCACTACTATGATCTACCTCTACGAGTCATAGTTTAGTCTATGACTCGTAGTCCACTCTTGCATTTTGTAATCCAATTTTGATCAACACTGTTAATTCCTATAAGGCATCCCTTTACAAGTCATAGAGGAGAATACGACTCGTATGTTGAGCTCGTATAATTGAACTTCAAATTTTCAGATTTTGTGTTTGAACATTGTTAACTGATATAAAACAGCCTCTAAGACTCCTAGCTTGAGTTAGGACTCATAGTGGAGTGCATAGGACTTGAAAGTCAATAAAATCTGCAACTTTTTCCAAAATCAAACCAACCTATATTTTCTGCAAAGACAAACCCAAAAACACATAAAAACCATAAAAAGTTGCATTGACAAAATACAAAATCTCATGTTTTAGGCAACAAATGTGTTATATTTTGACAGCATATCAACACCCTCAACTTAGAATTGTTTTTTGTCCTCAAGAAATGACTCAATCATGATAGTTAATAAAGCAATACATAGCAATTAACTCAGTGGCATATACCATACTCAAATTCAACTCATGTACCCATAACAACTTTTACAAAACCTAATCATGTATCTAATAAGCAAACCACAACATATTGATACATTTGACAATCCAACTATGACAAGTTAAGGAGCATCAACAATTCACGTTCACTAAACAACTCAAATGCTAACTATGCAATGCAAATGCCCTTACAAAAAAGAAGTCCCTTTGTAACACTTAATACGCTTTCAAAAGTTGTTCATGGGACTATGAAAGCATACTCAATCTCACAATGGAGATCCATGCATGATGACCAATACCATAGGCTTGTCCATATACCTGTAACGAAGACCGTTAACTAATTGTATTAGGATAACTTTTAGGACTTTATAGGTTTCTAATATAGGCTCATGGGGATATGGTATGGCATTTTGGACAATTAATGACTAAGGGACAACCTTGAACCACACTTTTCAACACTTTCACCATACCAACTCAATCATTCTTAACTTATTCTCCCTTTTTCTTCATCTTCAAGCTTTTCTGAGTATTTTCTCTTTATTTATCAGCTTATGCCTTCTTTTCAAAATTATTTTGCTTTTTTTGACTCATTCTAAGGCATTTTTTTCTCTTTTTGTATTACCTGCTATATGACTTTCTACTCTTTCTTTTATTCCCAACTCACCACCTCATTTTTGATATTATACCACAATATAGGCCACCCTCAACTTACACTTTTAGGTTGAGGTGAAGTACACAATATTCAATCGTCAAACCAGGGCCACTTTTTGTAGCCAACCTCAACTTAGGCTTTTTGCCTCAATCAAGGTTCACAATGTTCAAGGATAGAACAGGGCCAATAACAAGGTATTTCACTAGATAAGGTTAGGCTAATTAGGTATTAAGAAAGAAAAAGGTACATGTTAGGCTCAAACATTTTGAACAACAAATAACTCTTTCATTTGGTTGGTTATTTAGGAAAAAGTGGACTAAATCAAACAACAAAGGCCTAAGATCCCTTTTGAATCCCTATAATCTCTAGTCCAACTTCAATTAACAGGGCAAGTTTTGAATTAGTACACAATGCATGAATATAACAAAATTAGCTCACACGCACATGACATTGCACACATAGCTAATAAAGACACACAGATCATGGTTCAAGCATCTACTTGCCTTCACTTAATCAGAACAAACATTGCCAAACCATTTAAGTATGCATGATTGCAACATAACTACTAATCAACAAATATTTTCATGGGTACCAAATTTTCAAATTATTTCATAAATCAACAAAATAGTGTACATGCCAAAAGTTTAACTACTATATACTACAAATATTGTCTACAACTCCTAAATATATCGATTCAACAGAAAAATAAAATATCCATGAGGCAAAAGAACACAGACAAGAAGACCTCGGGATCAAACATTGTGATGGCTATGGACTAAAAGCTACTCAAATTTCACCCTAGTCTATAGCTACCCACATCCTACCAAAAATAATGTACTTTGTCCTCAATGTACAATTTTAAGTCAAAATAAGCACAAGAGTGTCATACCTTGGGTTACCTCCCAAGTAGCGCCTGATTTATTATCGTGGCACAATGTGGAAGATATGCTTCCCCATAGCTCTTCAAGGTCCCACTCTTCGACCATTTTGATCTCTTCCATCTCTCCCATGTAAAGTTTGACTCTTCAACCATTGACTTTGAAAGTTCCTCCTTCTCGTTTCTCCAGCTAAATGGCACTATGACTGAAGACACGTCCTACTTGGAAATGCCCAATCCATTTAGATTTGAGCTTTCTAGGGAACAACCTAAATTTGGAATTGTATAGTAATACCAAGTCCCCTGGTGCAAACTAATGACATTCGATGCGACAATCGGGTTAAAGTTTCATTCTTTTTTTGTACAATTCGGAGCTCTCATATGCATGTAGCTGAAATTCATCAAGCTCATTGAGTTTAGCCAACCTAGATTATGCAGTATCATACCAGTCAATAACCCAAGCCTAGAAGTTAGATGTGACTGACGAATGGGAAACCCGAAGGGACCCTAAACAAGCCTCATAACATATCATTATACATTCTTGGTCACAAAAGCGATTAGAATGACAATAAGAGATAAACATAAACAAGGGGAATTGGGACTAAGAGTAAACTTCCATATCATAAATATCAAGAAACAAGAGAGTCAAGACTTACAGCATAGATACAACATATGCCCAACAACACCTCTACTACATAGATAAGAGTGGGGGCCAAGACAAGCAACTGGTATCACCCTCATAGTAATGACAATAAGTACTCTAAAATATTAAAGACATAGTCTAAGCATAAGCATGATAGAAGATAGATAATGTCCGCAGACATGAGGACTCACCAAAAGCTAACTTGAACAATTCGTCTAGCTACTTGTGGGAGGAAGATAATCAAATGGAGCTCCGATTCCTATACTATAATATCATATAGGCATAGAGTATGCATTAGTACATTTAAATATACTAATTATGTGGCATACCATGTAATAAGACATAGGCATCATAATCAAAATGCATAAATATAAGCAATAGATAGCATAATAACAATATGGCATATATGGACAATGCTTAAGTAAATCATACTTTACAAATAATTAATCTTACAAAGAACATAATATATGAGTATGGGAAAAAACTTCAACCGATATAACATAAGTCCAAGCATGCTACAATTTGGAATCCCGATGATAACCCTACACTGGAAGAAAGGGGGAAGTTACTTGCCAAGGTGAACCTCCTAATGATAAAGTGGATCCACAAAGCCTTGTGTGAACTGGGTACTCCCCTCTAGTTCTTGGACTCGGGCGCTTGCCTCAAGCTCGAACTTGGGTACTCGCCTCAAGCCCTCATATTTAGGATACTTGCCTCAAGCATTTATATTTAGGGTACTCACCTCTTATAAATTTGGGGCATGCCTCTAATCCCTTCACCTATAGTGGCACGTATTTCTAGGACTTGGGGACTCACCTCTATTCGACTCGGTGCTAAGTCTAATCCCATAAAATATATAAGATAATCATACTATAATAACTTGCAATAAAACACAAGTAGCTCTCAACTTCATTGACCTCAAATGGTGAGCCTAACTTCAATCATACGAATAAGTCATCATCAACATTACCTTTTCGTTAACACCAACATCAAAGGCTCACAAGAGGTATAATCTGAAGAAAAGGTCTTAATTCGGCACTACAACATCATCAATATTTTCTTGATTTAAATATATCTTTATAAAACTCATAATCATCCTAAAGTCACTTGAATCATAACCCAACCAATAGATCATCAAAACTTAAAGAGTCCTTACAAAATGCATTTTATCAAACACTTGGCGGGTGTGCAATGTTAGTGTAAAATCATGCAATTCAAGAGTATTATCATGCTAGGAAATCAAATATAAAACCATCAATAGATACTTGGTAACACCATCAAGCAAATAGATCAAAACCCTTCATCAAATCCCATAATAGATCTTAAATTCATAGCCCAAAATATAGTAAAACAGTCACAATTTCATAAACCCCAATATAGTGTGCAGTGATTTTCATAATAAATAAGACCCATGAGTAAATCATCTTTAAATCATTAAAATTTTAAGAAAAGGAAGCTTGGGCATCATGGATGAAAGGAACCCATGAAACAAACCCACATACCTTGACTTTGGAGAGTTTCTTGAAGAAGATTTGAAATGGAGACTAGAAGCTTGAATGAAATCCTTAAATCCGAATGAGTTTTGGGACTCTTGAATCTTGAGGAGGACTTGGGGCTTGACTTGGTTTCTGGGAATTCCAACAACACTTCTTGAAAACCTTAGGAATGAATGGAAAATTTGATGAAGATTAGAGAGGATTTTGAGAGGCTCTTGGTTGGTTTTGAGTGCTCAAAACAGCTAGATAATGAGGTAATTTCATGTATATAGGTATAACATTATTACCCAATTGCCCTGGAGTAAAATAATAATTTTTAGAAATTTTGAATTGGTTCGCGTCAGGTCCACGTCACGGACCCGTCGAGGATAGCAACTGTTTTTGCGAAGTTAAATCAAAAATTATTTTTCTTAGCACAGACAAAGTATACCTTATAGGTACTTAGTTTCCAACTCATGCTTGACCTCTAAACAAGAATATGAAGTCGGATTTGTGAAATTCTACACTAATTTTGTGATATTAAAAAATACATAATAAGGTTTTTTCGAGCTACGTGAAGGGGTATTTAAATATTCTTGTTTGGAGATATAAAGAAACTATGATTATAGGGGAGTTCCTAGGAAAGTGTGAGGTATTTCAACATACCTTCCAAAAAATAAGTTGGTAGGGAGACATGCCAATAGGATTCTTAAATACAGTCCTGTATGGCTATAGTGCATCATCAAGCTTTCTTGACAAATTTGTATGATTTGCATTTACTGTATTGAATAAGGTCTACTTGATTTCCCTTTTAGACATATATACATGTCTACTCATTTGAGGATGATAAGGTGTTGTTTCCCTATGTTTTACCCCTATATTTCTCAAGGAGTACTTTGAAAAGCCTATTGTAAAAGTGGAAACCTCCATCGTTGATGATAGCCCATAGAATGTCAAATCTAGAGAAGATGTTTCCTTTGAGGAAAGCTGTGACACTTTTACCTACATTATTTGGTAGAGCCACAACCTCCACCCAGCCATAATCTACAGTGAGCAAGATATACTTGTTCCCATGCAAGCTAATGAATGGTCCCATGAAATCTGTCCCCCAAACATCAAACAACCTAATCACCAAAATAGAATTTAAAGGAAGTTAAGGTTTGCGTGTGACTCCACCTTCTCTTCGACACCTGTCACAAGCTTTGGCCTAATCATAAGATTCTTGATGGATTGTGGTGCAATAATCCCCAAATTGCAAAATCTTGGGGGGGTATTCAAATCCCACTATGATGCCCACCCACAAGTGATGAGTGGCATGCTTCAAGTATGCTCATCATTTCTACCTCAGGGACACAGCGATGGATAATCCCATTAGCATATACACAGAATAAATATGTCTCAACTCAGAAGAACATCATCACATCATGTATAAATTTTTGTCTTTGATAAGTGTTTAGCACAGGAGGCACAATGTCACTCACCAGATAATTTGTATAATCTGTAAACCAAGGTATAAGGTCATGTGATGCTGCCAACACTCTTTCATTAGGAAAAGAGTCATTTATCTCTAGACCATCATCAAACTACATCATCACCCCGTCTTTCAATCTGAATAGGTGATCTGCGACTTGGTTTTCTGATGCTTTTATCAATAAAATAGAAGTTGAATTCTTGTAAATGAAGTACCCATCTTATCAATCTTCTCTTTGCATCCTTTTTTTTCATCAACTACCTACCACTGCACTGTTTATATGCACTATCACTTTGTCTACCAGTAAAATATGAATGGAACTTTTCAAATGCAAAGACCAATGCAAGCAGCTATTGCTCTGTGATAGTGTAATTATTTTGATCCATGTTTAGGGATTTGCTGGCGTAATATATGGGATATAAGACTTTCTACTTGCATTATACCAATACTACACCTAGACCAACCCTATTGCATCATACATTATTTCAAATAGATTGGAGTAATTAGGGATTACAATAATTGGTGCTGAGATCAATCTCTATTTCAACTCCTCAAAAGCTTGCATGCATGCATCATCAAAATACAAACTTGATATCTTTCTCCAACAATTTGCACAATGGGTGCGAAATTTTGGAGAAATCAGTTATGAACCTTCTGTAAAATCCTGCATGCCCCAAGAAACTCCTAAATACCCTTGATTGAGATAGTTAGTGGAAGCTTCTCAACTACTTCAACCTTAGCCCTGTCGACCTCAATGCCTTTACCGAATATTCTATGTCCCAATACCATACCCTCTTTAACCATGAAATGTATTTTTTCTTAGTTTAGCACCAAATAACTTTTCATGCATCTTTGTAAAACATTATGCAAGTGTGCCAAAAAACCTTCAAATGAGTCTCCAACCATGCTAAAATAATCCATGAAGACATCAATAGTGCTCCCACCATATTTGGGAAAATCGACATTGTGCACCTTTGGAATGTTGCTGGAGCATTACACAACCCAAATAGCATTCTTTTGAATGCAAAGGTACCATAGGGACTGTAAAAGTTATTTTCTCTTGATTCACTAGGACAATAATGATCTAATTATAGCTAGAATATATATCAAGGAAATAGTACCACCTTTTCTTTTCAAGGCTATCTAGCATCTGATCAATAAACAACATTGGAAAGTAATCCTTCTCTTTTGATCCTTCCTTATCCAATGACTGGCCTCATAGGAATCAATTCATTTTTAGATTGGGCACCATGGTGATACCCCCTTTTCTTTGGAACATATTGTACTGACTCACCCATTCACTGTCAGTAATTGGGTATATCACTCCTGTATCTAACCACTTAATGATTTCCCTGCGAACCACCTCTTACATAAGAGGATTCAGATACCTTTGATGCTCAACACTAGGCTTGTAGTCTTTGACTACCTGAATTTTATGACTGCATATCCCTAGAGGAATACCAATGATATCTACAATAGTCCACCCAGTAGCTCTTTAAGTTTCTTGAGCACTGTCACAAGGGCATCTGCTTGTCCATCACTTAAATCCGCAACTATCTTGTCTAGCAAATATTGTTCTCTCCCAAGATTGCAAATTTTAAATGTGATGGAAGTTATTTCAATTCTAACATCGGTGGCACTTCTATAAAGGGCTTTGTGGGTGGCATTTCTTGGTTTTTCAAATCTATCTCCAACTTTGTCTGGCGTCTAGGGGAGAATGACACTCCTAGAGCATTTATTGTCTCCTCATAATTTGGTGTACCATCACCATCAAAGTTCATCAAAACTTCCTCCAAAGTATAAACTCTCGGTCATAGCTCTACAAATACCTTTGACTCATCATCTTCAATAGTTGCTATCATCGAAACCACCCTCAGATCATAATTCTTTATTTCTTGTTGACAAATATTGAACATGACTTCTTCTTCTACAAATTTGAATATGATTTTCCCTTTCACTATGTCAACTAAAGTGCAACCAGTAGATAAGAAAGGTCCCTTCAAAATAATAGGAACTGGAAAATCAACTTCATAATCAAGTATAACAAAATCTGCAGGAAACATAAATTTGTTTACCTTCTCCAACACATCATAAAGCACTCCCACAGGTTTCTTGACTATTCTATTTGCCATTAATAATCACATTTTGGTTGGATTAAGAGTTCCCAAGCCAAGTTTCTTGAATATGACCAATGGCATTACGTTCATGCTAGACCCAAATCACATAGTACTCTAGCAAATCCTACTTCTCTGATAGTGCATGATATGGTGAAAGCACCTGGGTCTTCACGCTATTGAACCAATAACTTGGTATAGATGGCACTACAATACTAAAGATCTTTAGAAAGATCTTGATTCACCATCTGTTTTTTTGTAACCAAGTGTTTCATGTACCTTGCATAACCTGGCATTTACTTTAAGGCTTCCATCAAAGGGATGTTTATTGATAATTTCTTGAGCATTTCTAGGAAGTGATTGAGCTTGCTTTCTCTCTCCCATTCTTTGTTCTTTGAGGGAAATAGGGAGGAGGTATTGGGATGGTCATATACTTTCTCAACTTCAACACCCTATTCACCTATCCCATCCTTCACACAATTATCTCTCTCGACTACACCCCTATTTATGGTTTCTTTCTCATGCATATTTTCTACTCCAACTTGCATAGGAGGGCCAATAGTGCTTTTACCTTCCCTAGTCATGATTTCCATACATTGTCCCTCATTCTTTGGGTTTTGGACCATATTACTCGATAAAGTACCATTTCAGTATTGATTAACTCGGAGGGTCACTTAACCAAATTATTGTTCTAAATACTTGATGGCCACTAATGAGATTCTATATTTTAGTTGATACTTGAGATATCTAATTTCATTCCTTTCAAAGTCTTATCTTGGTTTTTCACTTTCTTTAACAATTTGTCAAACATCTTTTCTAACCTTGAATTGCTAGAACCGGCATCACGATTATGAGGAGGCACATAAGGGTCATTCCTATAACCATCTCTTTGGCCCTACTCAGATTCTGGCGCCCTAGCTCTCTAAAACTAACCACCATGTTTATCTCTATATGCACCCTCTTAATTGTAGTTCCGACCTTGATTCCGGGAACCTTGATGCCAATAGTACGGATTTGACCCATGGCCGTTGTTCCAAAAACCCACCACTTGATCTCTAACAAAATAAGCATCTTTGTCATAATATTGTTCCTCATACATGGATACTCTAGGAGGTTGGTGGATCACTGCATGAACTTTCTCTTGGTTATGTTTAACCACTAAATCCATACTTGTGTGGAGTTGAGCAAGTTATTGCATGATCTCATCATTGATTTTTGCTTGCTCCGAACTAACACTCACTATACATGAGCTCCTTGAAGAAGCTCTCTACATTTGACCACATACTTCTTGGTCTTGACTATTTGCTCAACTCGTTCCACTATATTTGTGAATAGTTGATCTAAGAATATGCCTATCATGATGGTATCGGCACATGCTTGACTATTCTTATCAAGAGCCCGATAGAAAATCTACATTAAGGCATCATCCATGATTTTATGGTCTAGAACCATTCTCAAACACGAGGTAAATCTCTCCCATGTTGTACTAATTGAATTACCCTGAAATTTCTCACAGTTATTAATTTGATCCTACTAGTTTGAGCTTTTTGGACCTTGGAAAGTATCTCTCCAAGAAGGATCTTTGCAATTCTTCCCAGCTGGTGATTGAGCTCTGTGGGAGTTCTGAGCCCATACTATTGCATTAGCGGTAAGACATTGGGGGAATACATGTAATCGAAAAAATACACAGAAAGATTCTACGTACCCATCATGCTCTAGCACATAAAAGAAACATTAAGAAGATGACCGTGAGGATCCTTAGTAGGTAACCTTGCAAACAAACAATGGTTCTAAAGCATTTGGAATAATCCACTTGATATTGGGAACTTAGTGTCGGCCGATAGTGGTGGCAACAGTATAGTTCCTGTAATGTCAATGGCCATGGGATTCAACAGATATTAGTTCTATCCATATGTGTTCTCGTTGAAATCCCTATGTTATGGCCTATTTTCCCTTGGTGGTAGAGTTTCCTCTCTACCAATATCATCATCATTTTGGTCCATGGCTTCATCAACCACAATATCCCTATTTGCCTGGTCCATTCTCCTTACAACATATTGGATCTCAAGATTAATTAGAGATAAGGGTCTGGCTTGGCTCCTTGTATTGAGCATACACCTAGTATACCCTACAAAAGAGACTAAACAACAAAAACTAAAACAAAAGTAAAATACAAGAGAATAAATAAATCAACACTTGAATTAACTACTAGCAAAATCAAATCAAAACCTCACTATATTCATCCCAGTAACGGCACCATGAATTTTGATGACACTTTGAGGATAAAGCGATCATCAATAGTGAAAAACCTAACTGAGATTAGGGTCGAATTTAAAGGGAATATGGGGCCTTGCCACTTTGATTCACCAACAATCAATTCAAATATCAAGAAACTCAATTCTCAAAAATGGAGTTTTGGAATAATAAAAGGAAAATTAAACTAAACTACTAAAATAGAGAGACAATCAAATTGGAGAGTAACTTGGGAAACTATTTTCGCAATGATTCACTAACTCAAACACCCTGGGTAACACAACCTTAATTGGGACATTGCATGCAGGACATTAACTTAAGTTCTTCCAACCCTTAGGAAAGGCGCAGGTCAAATTTCATTATGGAACTTTGCCGGCTGCCATAGTGTGCCAAACTAAACATTTACCCATTGTCCCAATCAACCGCTCCTTGGTCGGGTTTGGTTGATTAAACTCGAAAACATCAATCAAATTTTGTCACCCATTTCCTTTTTCTATTCATCACTACCTTGATCGGGATAATGAACTAGGTTGTGTTCAATGTTGGCCACCATTAAACAAGCAAAATGAAGTAAAATGGATAATACTTGCAAAGACTCAATTCAAGAAGTGCAAATAATTAGAGTTTTCTAAGTTAGCTTCTTATGGTTCCCACAACCCCAAGTTCTGGAGTTTAGCCACTCATGGCTTGGGTAAATAAATCAACAATGAATAAAGAATACATGGAAGATTTCTTACACAAGAAAAATGAAGAAAAATGAAACCCACATTACAATTAGAATCACAAGCTTGAATAATGAAGTTAACCCATAAGTGAATCTAATCTCCCAATTTGAATCTCCAAAGATAAACCCTAAAATTCTACTCTAAAAGCTCTCTAAAAATTTGTGTACAATGTGAAAAAATTAATGAAGGCTGCCCTAAAATCCTAAAATATACTATTTATAGTATTTACAAAAAGGTCCTTAAAATAATTAGAAAATCTTATTAGCGTGTACTATGGCACACAGTTATGACTCCTAGAGTGCTATGAGGCCTCTCTTTATGAGTAGTAGAAGGGACTACAACTCGTACCTTGAGCTCGTATGGCAGAACTTTAAATTTTTAAATTTTGATTTTGAACATGGTTAACTGATATGAAATAGCCTCTATGACTCATAGCTTAAGCTATGACTCATAGTGGAGTCCATAGGTTTTGAAAATCTACAAAATCTGCAACTTTTTCCAGAATCAAGCCAACTTGTATTTTCTACAAAAATAAACACAAAAACACATAAAAATCATAAAAATTGCATTGAGAACATATAAAATCCTATTTGTCATCCCAGTTAATCCAATTGGAATGCCCTGAATTTTTAGGAGTCAAATATACTGCATTTTAACAGCACATCAAACATATGAGAGGTCAGCCTTGTACAAACAAAGAATAAAGCTACAACATGATCGTCGCAAGGAGAATCGTCAGTTTGCACCAAGGGACTTGGTTCTACTCTATAATTCAAGACTAAAGTTATTACTTGGGAAGCTCAAATCCAAATTGTTAGGACTCTTTCCAGTAGCACGTGTCTTTTATCATGGCGCTATTGGATTAGACAGAAGAAATTGACAAACTTTCAAGGTAAATGGCCAAAGTGTCAAGACATACCTTGGAAATATGGAAGAGATAAAAATTATCGAAGAATGGGACCTTGATAAAATCTAAGTACTCAAGCTATCTATGTCATTCCATGATAATAAGCCAGGTGCTTCTGAAATGATCCCAAAAAGTGCTTGAAAATGTGTCTCGGAAGTGCTCAGAATCATAATTTTCATATATCTTCAAATCCGTGTGTGATATCAAATGTTCAACTTCATATTCTTGATTAGGGGGCAAAATTGAGTGGGAAATGAGTCTAACCCTGATTTAAGAGTGACCAAATAACAATTTCAATTTTCCAAAAATACAATTTCCAGTAAGGGTTCGCGCCCCTGGCGCGACGCGGCTAGGGCACACCCTTGTGTTATTTTTACCCAATTTTTGTTGCTCAGCATAAGGCTTTTGGGTCTTGGGCCTAACTCATCCCAGATGTGAAAATACCTATACTTAGCCATATTTGAACACCATATCATACAAGACATTCCCCAATACTATCCCCAAAACTTAGACAAATATTTCACTCAAAATTCAAGTGCAAAAACTCATTTTGGATCTTAAGGATTTCATTCAAGATTCATATCACCATTCTAATCTTCATCAAGGAATTCTCCAAAGTTAAGTTATGTGGGTTTCAACCATTGGGATCTTTCACCCATGGTGCTCAAGCTTCTTTTTTACATAAATCTCATGTTTGTAAGTTTATTTTATTGACGGGTCTTATATTATGAATTTTACTATAATCCATGTGTGAGTTTTATGAAAGTTTGACTATTTTAGCATGTTTTGAGCTATCAATCTAGTACTTATTTTGAGATTTGATGAAGGGTTTCAATGTATATTGCATGAGGGTATTACTAAGATTTAGGGGGTTGATTTACCTCATGTATTCTTGCATGATTACACTCTTGAATTGCATGATTTTGCACTAGAACTACACACTCTCCAAGGTTTTGAAATATGTCCAGATTAGGGTTCTTGAGATGTTGATGATCTATTGCATGGCCTATGAGACAAGTGACTTTTTGATGATGAAAGTGATGTATTAATGTGTTGATTTCATGGAAATCGGCTATAGTGTTGCAAGTCACTATACCATAGATGAGGGGTATATACTTCATCCACTTTGTCGGGTGGTGCCAATCCCGTACTACCATAGATGAGGGGTATATACCTCATCCACCATGTCAGGTGGTGGCAATCCTA